>JASAMX010031954.1:0-11498 GCA_030248175.1 Microlaimidae sp. YZB2_3 | reverse complement strand
TTTCGATTTCATTAAAATCATTTACAAAATGGTGTCAGACTTGGCAGTTAAAAATCGCCCTTGCAAAATTATAGTGTTTTCGTTTTAATACATACACATAATCCTTGCACTCATACTGTTTAAATGACATTCGAATCCCTAATAAGTCAGTCAGATCGTCAATTAATAAAACTATAGCGCAGTGCGTGATTTGGAAATGACTATTAGCAAAGATTCAGTTTTTAGAAAAATATTAAATTATTTGATTTAATATTTTGACCATTTTAAAATAGATAAATTGTTTCCTAAAAAGTGCGCGTATGTTTTCAGAATTGGTTTTAGATTTTAAAATTGTTGTGTATAGGTTATCATACCTTTTCAGGTTATAAAAATTACCGAAAAATGCTTAAAAGCTTTTTAGCGGTGTATATATAATTTTTTCCGCGTTTGAGATGTTCAATGCGCTTTAAAAATAGCGAATATTTAATGCGTTTAAAAAATTCGAATAAGCTTGTTTGAAACAAAAAAATGACTTGTGTTAGCAACATACATAACAAATATTACGCCGTATTATAAATTAATTTCCTATAAATTGTATGTTTATCGTTTTGACACCATTAACCGCTTTCTTAAGAGGTTGAATTTAACATTTTTAACGGTTAAAAATGAACACGTCAATTTTACAGCAATAATTAATTGTCATAAAAAATGCAATTAAGCGCATTAAAAGTTAAAAATTGTCAAGAAAGTAGTGGTGCGCTGTTGTGCGATGGCGGTCAAAGCTTTCGTCAGCAGTTGTATTTGCATTTTAAAGAGACTATCGTCCAGTGTTCCAGGGAGATTAGGAGATTAATAGCTCAACCTTTCCCAGTTGAGCAAAAGGTTCGACAGTTTTCCTCTTACACACCTTTTCGTTCACTAGCTTGTTAAAATTTCTTCGAAAACCACACAAACGGGGCGATTTTCCAGAACACAACTTTAAACCGGTAAGGACAGTGCCTCTTTTGGGAAGGCAGATTTTAAGCTGTTCGCTTGCCTTCATCGCAAATTTTGCTGCAATGTCTGCCTTCTGCCTTAAAATGTGACTCCTACTGCCTCCTAGTATGTATATACCCCTTGTACATGTGCTGTGCCACCTGCTTCGTACCTGTCTTCCAGACAGTTTTGTCACCTCTTTCCCGCCTGCTATCTGTCTCTTACACTGTTTTGTGTCTCTAAACTGCCTTCACCTTGCCTTTTATGTGCCTTTAAGCCAGTTTTGTTGCCTCCCATCTGCCTCCAACCTGTCGGAGGCAGCTTTGAAAGCCGTCGTTGCCGGTTTAATGTGTAAATGTATCATATATAATAAATATTCATGAAAAGCCATACTATGGACAGAAAACACAGTGTTTTCCACACGCCACTTAAGCCAAACTCTATGTCAAGTTAAATTTTTAGTTAATGATATTTTTGAAGACTATTTAAACGCCTACAATGCAAAATGAGTATTCATTAAAAATTCTCTAAACTCGATGCTGTTATAAGTTCTAATACAACATAAGATACAACCAACAAAATGCTTTATATAAAACTTACGACCGCTAAAAACTTAAAAACAATGTTGCTGAAAAGTGTAAAGGGAGAAGAAATAATACAAAAAACAATGATACAATTCAAATGTTTAAAAAACAATGGTAAACTTTTCGGTTTCGGTTTAAAAGCTGTATTTAAAGTAGGGCTCCGCCTTTCCATTCCGTCCCTATATATAGACGACGGAATGGGTTTGCGTCCCCCTTTTAGCCTTTAAAGTGGTGAGTGTGCAAACGCGGGGATTGTTGCCTTAACCGCTGTCGGCCCCGGGAACAGTCAACAAAAGCCGCTCGGGTTGGCGTGTTACATAAAATTACGCCACCGGACTTAACCCAGCCGCTGGGTCAGCCGACTGGCCGGAACAACAGGAATCCCCCTCTCCCTCTTGGCTAACCTCCTATTGTCCGACATTCCCATAAGCGTCCCCACTTTCACTACCCGGCTTCTAGACTTTTCCATTTCGCGCCATGATCTGTTTCGCAGACTTTCATTTTTACGACCACACTTACTATTTTTTTCAATTAGCTAGTTTATAAAATTACAAAATTTCCAAAATTAAATATTTTGATAGTAGAATTTACAAAATTAAAATAATAATTTTCTTTATAATATTTACATTACTTTTTAAGTGAAAATAGATGTGGAAACGGGTCATGAATTTAATGATAGAACTGCGCTTTCTATTGAGATGGAAGTTTTGTTATATTTAACTAAAAAAACTGCAGCTCTGTGTTATCGTGTCCGATTACTTCTACCATGTGGAATTTTGGTGTTTATCGGGGTTTCAAAATAGTCTCATTTTGTAAAAAAATTATTTAACGTCAGGATTTCAAGGACCTTCAAAATTTCATATACTATTCGTCATCACGTTCGTTATATGTTTTGATCTGTGGGAATGGTTGTGGGAGGAGCTGTTTTAGCCAATTAGTGCTTGAAAAAAATTGGCTGCAATGAATGAGAGATCTCCATTTTTTTTCTAAGCGCTAATTGGCTAAAAGCGATTCTATAACGTCATAACTCTGTGAAGATATTCAAAACTGAACAACTTCCGTTTAAATGGGAGAGTTTTGACTCTGTTAGGGTAACTAACTTAAAATCAGCCATCCTTAATTTCGGCCACCGGCTGTTATTTTTGCCATGCGCAAAATTATGTAATGAACTACGTATGGCTAACTAGATCGTCATGACATCTATCTAGCTGTATGCAACTCATTTCATAACTTTAACTATAACAGCAAAAATAACAGCCGGTGGCTGAAATTAAGGCTGGGGGAATTTAAGACAGTTACCCGATGTATTGTTTTTGTTTGTTTGATTATATAACTATGTCAGCTCTCTCTAAGTCACGTGGCAACAGTTTAATTTTATACCAAGTCTATTTTCAAATTTTTTTCAATTGCTTGGAAGCATCCGACTAAATTTTTGGAATCCATCGTGTTTATTTCGTAAAATAAATTGCTCATTATAAAACTGTAGGCTATTAAGCGCATGATTTTTAAAATTATAAAGGGTAAGGTCTTCAATTAAAAACAAACGGCACGCCAACCATCGCACTTAAATCTTGTTTTTCCGATTTAATTAAAACAATTAATTTGTTAAAAGTTTAAATGTCACATTTTTGTTTTGATTTTTGCACGAAATTATTTATCCGCCCTGAACTGTCGGCAGAGAATCGAAAAATTTTCGGAAATAATCAACAATAGAAATCTTGACATTGGTCTTGAACTGTAATCCAATTTTATTTCACTGTCGTCCAAGGTTGTAAAATTGCGTCATTTCGGTTTCATTTTAAACTGATCCCTTTTATACCGAACGGTTCAATTACGCGCAAATCACACTTTCACATCGCGCACTGCGGTGACTTTATGATAATGATTTGCGATTTTGATAATCGTTTTTTATATCGGTGTTCTTTGAACTAAGATAGAACTGCAGTTTATTAGCATTTTAAAAAGTTTTAGCTATGTAACTAATTAAATTAAGTAATCATTACTGTTTATTTAATTTTGTAATTAGGCCGGTTTCAAATTTGATGTAAAATACCCCAAAAACAAAATCCAAAATTCAATTTTTAGTGATCTAAGGATTTTAAAAATAATTACAGTATTTTAACTTTTTGACCAAAGAATCAAATATAAGCGTTTTTTTTAAATTCAAAACGCATCTTTAGAAAATTAGCTAATATGTGTTGTTTTAACTCTTTAGTATAATTTGCAATCGTCATTTTCTCTATTTTTAAACAATTTAGATTTTATAAAATTTGTCACACCTCCAAGTCCACTTTATAATTTTATTCTTACAGTTTTACATGTACCTTTATTCTGAAACAACTTTAGAAGAAAATATTTGTTAATTTAATGAAGCCACTTACTGCCATTGTTATACCTCAAGAATCGTTCTCCGAAAATTTCAGTTTTAATTTTAGAAAAATTTCATAAATTCTGGAAAATTTTAAATTTCATTTAAAAATTTTATAATTACGATTTTTTTCCTATAAATTCAGTATCGGATTTTTCACATTTAAACATATAATGTAAGTATTTGTCTAAATAAGCATTTTTTGATTTTTTAATATAACGGTTCGTTTTTCATCAAAATACCACAAGTTACATTCTGGGACCGATTTTCTCCGCAAATTTCATTCGACAAACTATCTGATAGGTTTTGTGTGTTTGGCAAAACTTCACTTTCCTTTTCCTGCCGCGATTTTGTGGCGGCGGCGCGAAGGCGAAGTCCGGCGATTTCGGTCGGGGGCGATTTGTCAGCGGGAAACCCCATCCCCGAATTGATCCGAATCGCCATTTTTATTCAAGTTTTTAAACGCGACCCCGGAGTGAAATCTGATTGCCCTTGACTGCCCTTTGGACAATGGGGTCTGTGCTCACGCACACCACACACCGGGAAGAGCGCGCTTTGCAGAGAAAGAAAAAAGGCTCGATGTTGCGTTTTGTTCCAGTTTTTGCTTTCTTACATGGTTTTTCACTTCTTTTGCGGCCAGTTTGAGACGCGACCTATGTAATCTGATCTAAAAAACGATAATTTTAAAACAATTAATTGAAATAAAAATAATCACTTGATTATAGAAAAATCCAGATTTTATTTTTTGTCTTCCTATTAAAATTTTCCCATTATTAAAAAAAAACTTTAAAATTGCAACCTAGGTAAGCTAGTTAGATTACTATGATTCGCTTAACAAAATGTTATTTAGTCGTTTGTTATTATAAGAATATATTTTGATAACAACTGGTTTGTCTTGTAATACTTTTTTCGTTATTTTGTTTTCTCGACAGGTTCATTTCCAGTGTTGCAAGCGTAGCCACTTTTACCATTAATGTATTAGCGAATTCAGCGTATCGCCATTAACAAAATATGCCGTAAGTAAAGCGCTTGTCTTTTCAACACTAATTGGCCTAGGTTGAACTCTTAACAAAAGAATGCGAGCACCGCGCACTTTTCTATCAAATCGTCTGTCACAGCATCTTAAGGGAAAATCTCTAAAAAGGTTTTAATAGCACTGACTCTAAGATAGAAAGTATGTATAATACTCTTTTTTCATTTTTGTCAGTAAACTAATTGCCCTGTGGTGAACTTTAGACAATCGAGTTTGGACGACAACAGACTTGTACGTCGTAAATCTTCTACCTGTCCTCAGCTAAGCCGCAATTTATGCGATGCTGGATTCCAGGTTTTAAAAATCACAAAGCGGCATAAAGATCCAGCAAGTACTCTGAAATGGAATATGTTAATCTTACTTTATAATTATTTTAATTGTAAAACTAAAGATTGAACTTTATCAATTTTTCTTTGGTGGTCTCGGGAACGGAAGATGCCAGTAAATGCTTCATAACAAATTTCAGAGAAAAACTGATATTTTTATTATATTTTGTTCTATTTTAATAAAAGAAAAAGTAAATTATAATCTGTAATAACCTTTTATCATATACTTAAGTAGTTGGTTTTTAATCATTATAGTTAGGAATAAAGTTAAACATATAAAGCGACTGTATATGAAGACAAAGGTTTATGAGATGTTGTTTGAACCAAAGTTGATGGTGGCCCAGCCAGCGATATTTCTATGATTCATTTTAAGCTTTTAGAATAGTATTAATTTCCTTACTCAGACCTAAAAGCAACAATTTAAATTTTTTTAATCATTTTGTTGTAATTTACCTGTAATGTAGTGTTAAAATGGAAATGTTAAAAATTTACAAATTTACGTGTTAAAAAATAAAAAAGAAACAAATGTTTAAAGTTTGTGAAATTTTATCACAAAAATTACATAAAACTGCTGATTTGAGCGTGAGGATAAAATCTGAAATAAAACTGTGACTGGTGAGAAAATAAGTCATTACTGATCCGCACGAAGAAAAAGGCTCTTGTTTTAATGCAGTAGCAGCTTTTTTTTTGTCACTGCAGTGTGAAAGTGTTGTGGTTAGGGTGAAATATGAGTTAATCTTTTATAATTAATATTTTTAAACTTTTTTCTGGTTGGATCTTTAGGAATATAAAAAAATATTTTTTCAGCGAGCCAATTCTTTTTGCAGTATAGCCATAAGCCATGTTGTTATACTGTGTGCCGTCACAAAAAGTAACAAATTGTACTCGATGCGTTTTCACCATAAAGGTGTAAATTATGTCACTGTCAAAATAAAAAAAAGTCTTTATTTTTATTGTTTTGTTGCAATCTTAACCATCACAATAATTTTTATAAATATGAGTTTCCGATTTTAAATTCATCTTAAGCTTATATTTATTAGTTTAATATGTGTGACTTTTATCTAGTTTTCTCGAGCACGATTATATTTTAAAACGTAAACGAACGGTTCATATTAAATAAGTTTCGGTTTAGAACAACAACTTATTTTTTTCTCAACACTTTAACGAGGTTTTAATTTTACTTTTAAATTTATTAAAGCTAATTTTTTGTGAAATCTATTTTGAAAAATTTACAACAGGACATTGTTTTTAAAGATCGTCAACAAATTTATGTAAGTTTTTTCGTGAGGGGGGACAGTGGCGGATGAAAACCATAAAATCATAAGTATTTCCTTTAGATTAATTTAATGTGCTTAAATACTGATATTTCTACGCCGAAAAATTGTGCTACAAATATTATTAAATTTAATATATATGTTATTTTAACCGCATTTTAATAAAACCGCACAAATATATATGTATGTTATTTTAAGCGCACAAATGCTATTAAATTGTAAAGATGTTTAAAAAAATAGCTTACAAACACTACCTAAATTGGTATCACTTTTTGAAACTTATTCGGTAATTATCATTTAAATAAGAAGTAGCTCCAAAACCCCGGGGTATTTGTGTTCGCTCAAAATTGAAAAGTTTTTAATCACATCACTTCTATTTTTTTGATTTGAGGGTTTGGAGTGGTTTGGGTGGTTAGGTGGAGGGAGGGGTGATATTTGTCTCTCGGGTCTATGAGGGCGGGGGGAGGTGTTCGCGGAAAAATAGAGCGGGGGCGCGAATAGTTGAAAGGGACTGCAACCGCTATAAGAGAGGCTTGACTGTTCCCAACGGAGAATGAAAGTGAAGGGTTGGGAGATAATGTTGTTATTAAGTTCTAATATTACTTACCTTTGAAATAAATTACTACTAAACCGCAAATTTTCATCCGCAAAAACATGTTTTTACGAAAGCTAGCGTTTAGAATGAAATATCCTTGAAGTTCGAAAAAATGAGAAGTGATGTGGTTAGAACTTAATTTAAGCAGAAAAGCAGGGGTTTTTGAGCTACTTCTTATTTAAATGATAATTACGAATAAGTTTAAAAGTGATACATCTTGAGTGTTTGTTAACTATTTTTTTAAACATCTTAAAAATGGATTTTGTGCGCTTAAATAACATAATATATATTTGTGCAGTTTCTAAATAGTTTGAAATAACATATATATTAAATTTACAAATATTTGTAGCAAATTTTTCGGATTAGAAAATATCGTATTTTCAGCGCGTTAAATAAATAAGGAAAAATTATGATTTTATGGTTTTCATCACTGTGATCGTAAGAAAAAACTTACATAATTTGTTGACGATTCTTAAAAAAATGTCTGTTGTAAATTTTTTTCAAATAACAAAATTAGCTTTAATAAAATTTAAGAAAAAAATTGAAACAGTTCAAAGTGTTCAAATTGACGAGTTGTTGTTTGAACGAAAAAACTTATTTAATATGAACGTTGGTTCTAGTTTTAAATATATATAGTGCTCAAAAACTGATAAGTCACACATATTAAACTCTAGATATTGAAAATGAAAATTGAATTTATTCTAACTTATTTATAAATTATTGTGATGCGCTATTTGAGCAAACGGTAGGTAGGAAGTGTATTTTGACAGTACATATTTAACTTTATGGTGAAAACGCATCGAGTACAATTGTTCTTTGTGAGAGTGCACAGTATAAGCGACGTGGCTTTGGCTCTACTGCAAAGATTGGCTCGCTAATATTTTTATATTCTAATTGCACAGAAAAAAAGTTTAAATTATTATAAGATTACTTTCTTTCCCCTCTACAGTTCTCCCTGCAGCGGTGACAAAAAGCTGCTTCTGCATTAAGAGAGCTTTTTCTTCGTGCGGATATGACTTATTTTCTCCGTACGTTTTCTTTAGATTTTATCTCCGCTCATCGCGTTTTATGTCTTTTTTGTTGATACTTTATTTTGTTTTATTTTCATTTTAGATTTTGACTTTCCTTTTACCTCTTCGGTAATTAATGTTTTTATTGTTGTTTTTAGTTATTAGTAGGATTCTATTCTAAGCTTAATGATCTAGAATATCGCTGGCTAGCCTATTTTCTTCAATATATTTCTAATTTGTCTTCTATAGTGTTTTTTATGTTTACTTTATTATACTATATGATTAATATTAGTTATGGCGATATATGTGGTTTAGTTGTATTGCTCTGTAATTTTTTTTTAGATAATTATGTTTAGAATTGTATGTCAATCAATATTTTTCTATTTAAGACATTGTGAGTTGAGTATCATATTATATAAGTCTAAATTTTTAATGTTAATCTCCATAAAAACCCATTGCAGACTAAGCGTTCACGTATTTACCATTATGCTATCCTATGCTTATAGTTTTTACGGAATTCTCTGTTTTTTAGCTATCTGATATGTTATATTCATTTGTGAACATTATAGAAATAATTAAAAATCTCCTTTGGAAAAATAACCATGTACCAATTAGTTATCATAATAAGCTGTATATATTTTCCATTTAACTTTACCAAACAAAACAATTACCCTGCGGAAATCAGGTGGATACACTTTCTCAAGCCACTCGGCTTTTTCTAGTGGTCTTTGCTATATCCACTTAATACCCGCAGTCAAACAATCCTCATCCTTGTGTATAACTATCCCTTGGGCGTCATAAACATCCTGCAAAAGTGGACATAAGTGATGGTGAAAACGCCTGCGGGGTGCAAAAGAGGGCCTAAACCCGCGTTGACCCAAGGCTCTTAATTCGCGGTTTCCATCTGTTCTTGTTCCGTGGTACTTTAAATAGAGAGAAAGAGAGCGAGGGTATTAGCTTTCGGGGTCAGCACCTGCCCATTGGTCTTTGTGCCCTTTTTTGGTGAGAGGTGAAAGGCGGAATTCCCCAGTTTGTCCACTGACTTGTGTGTTTAGTCTTATGTTCCGCTTTTGGTGTGACGTTTTTCCGGCTCGGCCCGCCGGAGGTTGTAAAAAAACAAAAACACCATTGGGTGCGAAAGGGGGCAGATAACGCCGAGCAGCTACTTAGCTCTAATCTGCAAACTGATTTTATTCGAAGGTGGGAATTTTTGCAGCGATCCATTTAAGCTTCTACTTGTTTGTAAATTGCGAAAAAACGTCAACGACGGCTAACTTGAAAAAAAAAATCGGTGTAATCTGCGTTGGTAAATTTACAGTTGAATTTTAATTTAATAAAAAAATTGAATTTAAATACAGTAACGCAGGCCCACAGCACAACGTGACAGATAATTATTAATAACAAATGTGTTTGTAAACCCATAACTCAAAAAGCTCTTATTCATAATTTTTGATATCTGACGTGGCGATCTTAACCATAAAAATGGGCGCAGTATATTCTTTCACCCGGAACTAATGAGATTCCCAACCCGGGTTCCAACATGTAATCTCCGTTGGCTGGCATTAGGAGATAAGGCCTGAAATTTTCTGGCAACTATAATGGACACGTTCAGGAACACCTTTATAAGAAGAATCACGGCAATTTGAGTCCAACAAAATGACAGGGGGATGAATTAAAAGACCAATTAAAACTTTATTATAACATTAATAAGAAAATATTGGGAGAAGAATTTTATCATTTACATATAGAGTTATTTAATCAATATTGTTGAGTAATATGTAGAGTTGCCAGCCAATCTCAACTTTCTAAACATTACATTTAGTGTCAGCAAAATTACCAATTTAAAAAGGAAGGAAATATTTAAATTAGGTATATTTTTTAATATTTTTAACATTGAACCGCGTCGTAAAACCGGTCAACGAGTGTATGTCCTGAAACAAAGGCTCGTAGGTAGGTCAAATTTACATATTATATTGGTAGGGAACAGCTGGTACGTGGTATTGGCCACTATGTGGGCCAACAGTAGCGAACTTAGAGCTATCGCAAAGTTGTTGGAGCCTTGACCCGCAAAAATGAGGATTTGGAGCTCAGGGTAAAAAAACTTAGTTTAGGCGTTTAAAAACTTTTAATAGACGGCTCCAAGTTTCTCTGAGGCTTCAAGTTTCTTACATATAATTGGGCCAAAACTTCCTTAAAGCCGAGTTTTTAAATTCCTCGAAATTTTTAAGACAATGCTGCAAACTTTAATAAAGAAAGACCGTTCTACAACGAAACAGAAGGAAAGTGTTAAAAAGATGTCATTTAGATTTTTTATATATGTGGACAAAATACAATTAGGTGTTTAAATCGTCATATCATCCAGGCATTTTGTATTTGTGTAAAAAAACAACTTTTTGCTGACTCATAAAGAAAAAAGAAGCGTATTTTTAACAAATATTTAGCCAATCAATTTAAAATAAGCAGAATTTTGAAAATTGAAATAAAAGGTTTGTAAGAAATAATTATTTAATTGTTTACATCTGATAATGATGAAAGAACCTTTAAAATTACTTAGTGTTTTGATGCAGGGACTGACTTCCCTCATCAGAACAGAGGTTGGAGGAATATGGTTCCCCTCTTAATTCACGTGAAATGTTGTGACCAGTCGTATCTCAGCATTGATCTTGACAGATTCCTTGGGAATGGCTGGCGAAATTACTTACCAATCTGATAGGAATTTCTGATTTTTGCCCGGCGCGTTAATTCAGCCAAACTGAGGGACATTCCAATCAATCGCTTAATGAACAATTTGTTGAAGGGTGGATTGACGGAGATTTATCTTGGATTTCATGAGTGAATCAAAAAATTCTGTGTAGAGACTTGGAAATCGGTAAAATTGTTGGAATTTGTTGCAATTTCGCTGGTAAAATTTTTGTTTAAATAAAAATGACTGCCATCAATAGTTTTTCGTGGTTCTAGTGATTATCCCGAAGTTCTAGTGATGATCTATTTTTAGCTAATTTCTCCCAAAAAATTGAAGAATTATGTCATATGAAAAAATAGTAAACTAATTTTTTTAAAAACTTATTAAAAACGCTAAGAACATGTAGTTTTGAATATGAATAAATACTTAGACAGTATTTCAAAATTAAATAAGCTTCAGATTACTCATTTAAGAGACCGAATTCTGGCACATGATATTTAATGCTAAAAAGTTTACTAATTTAAACTTCAAATCCGGTAATTTAGCTTTTCAAACAAAAACCAAATTTGTAACAAAAAAGTTCACCCATGAGTGAACCGGAAAAATTAGTCTGGCAGGTGACACAGACATTCCATCATACGAAAGGAATATCGGTTACCATCTGCACTGCG
>JASAMX010031953.1:0-17052 GCA_030248175.1 Microlaimidae sp. YZB2_3 | reverse complement strand
CTGATTAAAATACAGTTTTATACGTTTGACCTTTGACATTTGACCAGCAAACTTTTATACCTACTTCACTTAACAAAATTATCATTCCTGTCTCCCAATAAAAATTGGTAAATAAAATATATATATTACAATTTTAAAAATTTCCTTGTGTTCTCAGCTTTCCAAAAATAAATTTTTTTGATTGGTTTAAACTTAACCAATATATTGCTGTTAAAAAATCGGGAAAGAACATCACAAAATCTAATTTTTCACCATGAACCAAAGTTTTTACATCAAAATTTGTATTAGATAGTTTGCTTAACCCATTCCCGTGATTGCCTTTTTCTCGCTTACAACTGTGAAACCTTCGTATGACCTAGGTTCTACTTTGATTAGATCATACTTAATTTTTGTGCATGGTTATTGTTCAGTGAGCGAGCAAATTGAAATGGATTAAGCTGTACGGTAGCAAAATGCAAATTTTATTCACGGATGCATTGTATTACGTAGGATAAAATGGTTGTTGCATTGTTGTTTTTCAAATTTCAGCTAGATCTATGGATTTATATTTAAGAGACTGTTTGTTTGCAATTGGAATTTTTGATCAAAAAGACAAGTCAAATAACATTAAATTAAAAATGCGAATAATAACTGTGCCTAACAAGTTTTAAAATGAAGGTCACTAATGCTATTAATGAAGAATCATCTTTTCAATAACATGGTTTTAAGCTACTCTTCAAGAATGGATTATGATTACTAACAAAGGGCACGCTTATTCAAGTGCATTATAATAGAAATGCTTTGGTGTTGTCCGGTTTCAAGCAAATAAATTTATTTATTTAGGATACTTTATATTACAAAAATTTGCATATTGCTACCGTACATAGCTTTAAACATTTTCATTTACTCGCTACTGGGCACTAATCACGCACAAGAATTATGTATGACTTAAGTACGACCTAGATCAAACGTAGAGTTTACCGCGGAAAGGCTTACGTACGACATTGGTTATACAAAAATACCACCGCCGTGAGACGAACGTTTTACCTTTGTCGTATGAAGGTTTCACAATTGTAGCAGGGCAAAAAACCATCACGGAAACGGGTTAAGACACAAATACACCATTTAAGAAACTTAAATTAATGTACCTCAAAAACAAAAAAATAATAAAAATAATGTAAAAACACAAAAATAATGTACCTCTTCAGGGATCAATTCCTACCGAACTTAGAAACCATTTACTTTTTTTTTACTTTCCTGCCGAACTTAGAAACCATTTACATTTTAAAACAGTTGTGGTGTGTTTTATTCGCTACACCAAAGTTGGAGAAAAACAACATGGGTTTGATTTTTAACAACATTTGGAGGATTCCACCTCTAAATGTTCTTTCCTTGTTTTTAAATCAAATAAAAATAGCAATAATTTTGGAAGCTTCCATATTAATTAATCGAACAAATCACATAAAACATAATTTGCATTAGCATGACTGGCACGCATCTAATTGGTCGTTTCGTAAGATGTTTATTTCAGTAATAGCACGTTCCAAACTTTTTGCGCGGTTTTCAAACAAAAAGATTCAGATGCTTTGAAAGTTACACAGTTTTGAAACAAATCGTACGTAAATTATTCCTTATGTGTCTTTGGTCGACTAAAGGTGTTACAATTCTCCAGTCGAAAAATTACTACAAAATCCTAAACTACGAAAAAAAAAAGCTTAAGACAATACCTGAAAACTTACTTGACATTGTTTTACTATTGACACGTCGTAGTTAAACTGCTCATCATGTTAGTATATTCGGCACCCAGCACGATATTTACTGTAATTATACGGCGATGTGCGGTTTTATAATAATTATCGCGCTGGACGCCGGATATATTCACATGTTGAATGAAAAGATGAGCGGTTTAACTAGGATGTGTCAATAATTGTTTATTTTTTAGATTTAGAAAAAAAATGTTTTACATTATATATTATAATATTTAGGTGGCGGCCTCGTTATTCGGAGAAACGATAAAAAAGGTTCAGGAGGACATGTTGGGTTTGGAGCTGGGCCCTGAACCCCCCGAACCGGACGACCGCACAGAAAAAGAGACGATCAGTCATCTTCTCCGCGGAAATATGGCGGATTTTCCGCTCGGGGAATTTAAAAAGTCCAAACCGAAACACAAGTCCAAACTTAAAACTTTAGGCAAACTCGCTATTCCAAAGGCAAACTCAAAGGCCCCTTAGTTGCCACATCGTCATTTATACACTAAGAAATCAAGTTCTGCGTTATAAACGGATCGTTTTTTAAAGTTTTTTTAATGTAAAGCGTAGTTCACAACAGAACGACAACTTGTCTTCCTGTTGTCACTTGTCACTGACAAGTGACAACACGCTCACACCCCAGCGACATGTGACAGTGTGAAAGCGCGGAAAATGCTCATGCTGTGACATGTCACTCCTGTGTGAACTACGGGTGTGCATTGCCGGGAAATTTCACTTTAGCCGCGCCTTAGCTTTAGTACTAAAGGTCCAAAATTCCTTTAGCCTTAGCTTTAGTACTAAGCCTAAAAAACGCTTAGTACTAAAGCACTTTAGCCTTAGCTTTTGCCAAACTGACAAATAGGAACATGTTCCTAAATTTAAAAAACATATCCCTTTTTTAAGTTAATTCCTAGCATTGCACTGTCTAAAGATATATTCTATCAGGGTGAAAATAGATGAGTGGTAACCACTCGTTCTTTGAGAAAATATCACGTGCAGAGAAACACCTGACGCAACTTAATAATAATTGGTTACATAACCGCTGAAAACTTTTTTTAAAATTTTTCTCGCTCGCAGGTTTATTGTTTATTTCTTCCTGGCGGCGAGCGGTTACGCCCTTAATTTCAGCCTGGAAGACTTTAGCTTTAGTTTACAGTAAAAAACTCAACATTTAAGACTTTTTTGACGTTTATTTCCTCGGATTTTAGTTTTTCTTAAAAATACTATTTTTAGGGTTAATTTTACGGTTTTAAAGTTACCCTTGTAGTATATATTGCAGTTTTAACCTTAAATGTAAATATTCATCAAAAATGGTTAGCTATCAAGAATGTTTTTTCTATCTAAAGCAAAAACATTCAACCAACATTTTTTATTAAAAAACCACGTTTACTGCATTACATAATAAACTTCACAAAATGCCCATATGAAAGAGTAAAAATGAAATTATATTAATACACTTAAAAACTAAAAAAAAAACTTCAAAAAACCAAAAAAAATCAGTCCTTTATTGACACGTCGTAGTTAAACCGCTCATCATGTAAGTATATCCGGCACCCAGCACGATATTTACTGTAATATAAAACGCTGATGTGCGGTTTTATAGTAATGGACCTACCTAGCATAACAAAAATTGGGTAGGCGGTCCCACCACGAAACAAAGTTCTTCTCAAATTGAAGGCATGTTTTCGTTTATTTTTGAAACTGGAAATACTATATACAAATAAAACATCTACTTAAAAAATTTTCGTGGTCTTTTTGTATTTAATTACGCATTACAAAATGTTTGTTTTTTCTGATTAACCAAAAAAATTTACATATTAGAAACCTTAGTTACGCCTAATATAGCTTTTAATAGTGGTCAAAAACTAACAAAAATACTCGAAATTGTTTTAATATAGTTGTTTAATCTCCGGTTTCCGAAAAAAATTGGTAAAAATCATTGATTTCATAACGAAATCTGATTTCTCGGCGGGACCGCGGACCCAAATTTTTGTAATGCTAGGTAGGTCCATTACCGCGCTGGATACCGGGTATTCTTACATATTAAATAAAAAGATGAGCGGTTTAACTACGTTGTGTTTATAATGCTTAAACGAAAAAAAGAAAAAAAAAAGAGTAAAACCCCATACTTACAGCACTTTGAAACCACAAATAGTTTTAATCTTTATTAGAATTGTTGTTCAAATAACTCACTTTATGTTATTTTTAAAGTAAAAATAATAATACTCAATTTCAAGTAAGTATAGTTTTGGCAGCCAGCGGGGGGGGGGGGGTTCGGGAGATGGTTACCCGGGGTAAATTGCATCTTTAATTCTAAGAGGGAGGTCCTAAGGAGTTCTTCTGTACTCGCTGGTTTTTTAAGATATAGACCCGGAATGGAAAATTTTGAAATCTAAAAGAAGGTCAGGGTGGGTCTGGTTTTCAAAACAAAATACTTTTGAGGTTTCAGGTTGAAAATACTGAAGGGTAGTCAGGTTAAAAAAAATTAAAAATTTTTTGAGGAGAACTCAATTTTTGTCCAGAAGGAGGTCCAAAGCTTTGAAGTTAGGGGAAAGGGGTGCACTTCAGCCTACCTCCCCCTTTTACTGATATAAATCTCATTAAATAATCATGTTTTTGGTTTGGTGAGAACACTTAAGATTTTTTGATGATTGGTTATTTTCTTGGCAAAAGCTAACGTTTTGCCGGGTCCATACCTTTTGCCGAGCTTTTGCCAGCTAATTTTAGTTTCGCCGCGCCTTAGCTTTAGTACTAAGCCCAAAAAAACCTTTAGCACTAAAGCATTTTAGCCTTAGCTTTAGTACTAATGACACCCGTAGTGTGAACCAGCTATAAATGTCGTAATTTTGATCCAGAGTTCTGAACAGGCTGAGATTTTGGCGATCCGCGCCCTAAACCAGATCGTGGAAACTTTAACACGGCTTTCGGCCTAAAAAGAAAAAAGTATGCTGAAAATAAAAAGCAATGTTTTATGGCTTTTGTTGTTATTATGCTTGAAATTTACGGGTTATGTGGTGTTTATGTGTTAATCCTAATTATTTTTAAACAAAGACATTTTTGATATAATTATATATCATTTTTATTTTAGATAACAGTAAAAAAGTAGTAAAAGTAAAATAAAAAGTAAAATAAGAAAATTATGTGTGTTTGTATCATTGCACGTAATTATCGGTTCACTAAACTCAAATACAAAAGAAGTGAAATATCAAAACAAGAAGTTACTTAAACTATTTATTTAATTTTCTGTTGTTATTACTCCTTACTCATTAATTAATTATTACTCAATTATTACTTAATTATAATTATTACTCAATTAACAACTATAAGTTCGAGTTTAGTTGTCATCAGTACATTGCATTCTTCTAAATACTATACACAACTGCTTAAAAATGTATGAAATTTCAAAAATTACCAAAATGCCATTCTTTGAAATCACTTTATTCGATAAAAAAAGAACTGAGTTTAGCGTGATTTTTGGCTTTTGCTAACAAAAGCCAACAAAAAACTTTTGTGGGCTTTCAGAAAACAATAAGCCTAACCAAAACTTCTAAAACCCCAAAAAATTATTGTCCAAGTTTTTGGTGGGTTCACTATCAGTCTTTTTAAATTTTTTTTTAAATTTTGATTTCTCATGGCTTTTAGCATTGTTAACACATAAATTTTATTTTATTTTGTTGATTTAAAACCATATTTTTTCTTAACAGCATAAATACTAAAAAATCGTAAAAAACGGGGCAGAAAAATTCCTCAAAATTAGGAGAATATCCTCTGACCTGGCTACACTTAAAGTGTCCCTAATTCATTTTGCAAACACCTTCAAAAGGCGTTAGGAAGAAATACATTTTATCATAATATACAAATACATAATATCTTTGGAAAAAATCTCTTCTGCAACAATTTTTTGCAAAAATACATTCCAGTATAAGATTTTCAGAAAAATAACTTCTCGTCGTGTGTGGCGGAAGTTATTATGCTGAAATGCATTTTATCTATCTATCGCTGCACGTGGAATGAATAAACCAACGTGAGGCACGCAGCGGAATAAAAATAAATAAATCTTATGATTTTAAATAATGCGAAATACTGATTTTGCCAAAAATCCAAAAAATGATTTAAAATTTCTCATTTGATTTAATTAAAATATTTTTAAAAAAACCCCAAATGTTTGCAGATAAAAAGTCGTTGTATACATGAATCTAGGGCGTGTTCGTCTGTGCGTTAAGTCGCCGATATTTTTTTAAGTATGAACTAGCTAAGTCGTGGTAACACCAATACGCCGAGGTTTTGAGTGCGGTTCTTAGTTGTAAAACTAAGATGTTTTTTTCACAAATTTCTAAAAAGGTTCGTTGCAGTTGCAGCAATGTGTAAATTAGTAGATTACGCTAAACTTAAAATTTCAGATCATCTAACTATAAATTAAAATTATAAAACTTTTTTGCTTCTTATCATTGATTTTTCTAAGTCTCAGTACAAACCTAGCAGCGTTGGATTGCTACAAAAACGTAAACGTTGAAATATTCTATTAGTTTTTGAGTGTTTCTATGGCTTTGCAATAACATATTAACCACAATTTTTTTTTTAAACTTTATGAAACTGTTTTTTTTGTGCTTCAAGTTAAAAAGTGCCTAAATCGTATTTGTATTTCTGGTATTATTGTATTGTATTATTGATAGCCGTGATTTTTTAAATTCATATTGGACTTGTTTGTCATAACTATGAATTGTGCAATAAAATTTTCTAATCTAAAATTTCAATCTATTTAGTCTAAAAAACTTTAAAAACTCATTAAAATTTTTCTATTTAAATTTATTTTTTGTAAGCATAAACAAAATCAAAAAATCAAACTGAATTGTATTATTATGCATTTTTATTAAATATAATTCTTTCTTTTAAAAAATTTTATTTTTGTAAAAATAAGTTTGTTAAATTTTAAGATTTGTATTTTTTATTCCGCTGCGCGTTTTAGAAGTCGATTTATTCATCCGACGTTCAGTGTTAAGAGGATGGATAAACTACATCATTCCTGCATAATATTTCCCGCCAGCGGCAAAAAGTCATTACCGACAATATTTGACTAAAATACCTTTTTGACAAAAGGTATTTTTGCAGAAGAGATTCTTTCCAAAGGTATTATATAGAAAGTATTTCTTCCATTGTCAGGAACTTTCATTTTCTACATTACGTGTTTCAACATTTTGTCTTGTTAAAACTGGGTCCGCTTCGTTTTAGTCCTGGAAAAAAAATCCCCGCGAGCTTCGTTTCAGTCCCGCTTCGTTTTAGTCCTGCTTCGTTTCAGACCCGCTTCGTTTCAGTTTTGGCGGAAAATGCGTTCATAAACTAGTTCCTTCTACGTTGCTTCGTTTCAGTCCCGCTTCGTTTCAGTCCAACTTTGTTTCAGTTCCAGAAAAACGCTGCGAGCTTTATTTCAGTGCCACTACATTTCAGTCCTGACGAAAAATATGATTAAAATCTAGTGTCATAGCGCAAGTAATTTGCCAATATATTTGCTTTTATAAAGACCTTTGTACTAGAATTATATAAGCTTATTTGATTGATTTAAGAATTTTAGGATTTTTTATTTATTTGAACTATTTTTAGTTTTTTGACCTGTTTAGTTTATTGCAATTAAAGGAGCACTGTCACAACTCAAATTTCTATAAGGCCCTGAATGGACTACTCCTTTAATACAAAACCTTAATCTTAATCTACCTCAAATTAAATATTTTGGTTTCTCCAGTCAGACCAATTTTACAACACTTATAAATTTTAATTTAATCGGTTCAGTAACAAAAGGGTTTTAAAACTTTTTAGTTTTGGGGCGTTTATACTGTCGTAGTGCTGCGTTGATATAATTCTCTGCAGGTTGCGGAAAACAAAAATTTGCATAAAATTTATATGCAATAATACTGCGGCGTTCTAATGCCTGGCGTTCTAATGTTCGGCGTTCAAGTGCGCGGCGTTCTAATGCTGGCGGTCAAATGCTCGGGGATCAAGTGCTGGCGTTCAAATTTCCGGACACCGTTGTTCCACCAAGATCTGGGTTTTTTTGTTTCAATTTGGGTTTCTGGGTTTTTTCTGGCAATCTGGGTTTTTTTATCAGGATTATTACTTCATAAATTTCACAGTGAAACGGAAAATCTGAGAAGTAACAAGAACGATCAATTTTTAAAATTTTTCTCGCGCTTCGCTCCGCTCAGTGCACCTACATTTCAGCCAATTTTATGATTTTTAACTGCGTTTAGTACGATATTTTTTATGAATTAAACAAAATAACCCTCTAAAATGATAGAAAGAGCAGCAAAACTGAAAGTTCTTTCTTGTAATTTGTTATTGTAGTCATTTTAATCCAATTTTTGTTGGTTTAATAACATTTTTGAAATAATTAAAATTATTTAATTAAAATTATTTTTTCACGGCAAAGACGTTTTTTAAATGTAGATTTAGTATTATAATTTTCTTATACTATCTAAAGTTTCGTCATTTCAACCTTAAATTGGTTGATTTACCACACGTTATAAAATACGCCCCCAACCCTCCGGCTGATTTTTGTAAGGATCCTTCCTTTAATTTTTAAATATTTTAAAATTTTATAAAATTGTCATGTAAATCTTAATGCATCCTTAAGGTATAAAATAAATCAATAAAAAATTTCCCGCTTTGCGGAAAGTTTACAGTATTTTATTGCTTGATTTGTCAGCCGAATGTTACGAAAAACTAGCGACCCGACAGTCAAGCGTTTATTTTTTAATAATTTTGCCATCCATTTAATATTTATCTTCCGATAAGATTTATACAAAGGACTGAAGAGTTTAGATTAATCATAAAATGGGATTTTTATATGGGTTTAAAAATGTTCAAGCTATTCATTTGATGCATATTGGCGTAGCACGCCTGTACCAGACGGGTCAGTCGTAATTCCCCAGTAGTCCTATTTCCCCAGAAAATTTTTAGTCCTAATTCCCCATAACGATTTCCCAGTTCCCCAGAACGTTGTATCAATTCCCCAGAACACGGTCTCCATTCCCCAGAACGCGGTCTCGATTCCCCAGAAAGCGGTTTCAATTCCCCAGAACGCGGTCTCGATTCCCCAGAAAGCGGTCTCGATTCCCCAGAAACACATCTTATAAAGTTGGCGTTGCATATTCAGAATTATTGTTTTTTCTTTAACACTTTTTTTACTATTTTTGATATAACTTTTGTTTTATTGTTATTCTAGATGGTTTTTATTGCTTCTAAGTATTTTTTTCAAGTTCTTTCTAAATTTTATTGCTAAACAATATTTCAGGGGCTTTGCAATACTAAAATAAAGCATAAGGAATAAAACAAGCATAATTATCATAAAATTGTGATTAATACAATTAATAAAACATTTAACACAAGAAAAAAGATTTCACTTTTTAATTCAAAAAGCACACTATTAAATACAAAGTTTTGCTTAATTATTAGGTTTCCTTAGGCTTAGGCTCGCAGTTTTTTTAAACAAATCATTAAATATAAAAGTTTATCATGGTAATATTTAGCTTGATTTTTAGGTTTTGCTTAGGCTTAGGAAAAAACTTTTCAATCCATTGTTCAACTTAAGTCGCAAAATACGAGACTTGTCTTTTAAAAAGTATGTTTACAAAATCGCATCCAAAAGACGAGTTTTCTGAAAACAAGATGTTCAAAAGACGAGCTTTTCGAAGACGAGTTGTAGAAGACGAGATGTTGAAAAACGTAATGTAAAAGACGAAATTTCCTGGAACCTTCTGCTACTGCTAAATTTATCTGGGGAATCGAGACCTTTTCTAGGGATTTTCTTACTGGGGAATTGCGACTGCTTACTGGGGAAATGGGAATGGCTTCTGGGGAAATAGGAACGGCTTCTGGGGAAATAAGAACGGCTTCTGGGGAAATGGGAATGGCTTCTGGGGAAATAGGAATGTCTGGGGAATCGCCAAGCACTAAAAGACGCCTACCACACCTACTACACCTACTACACCGACCGACCTAAGCAACCTAAGCAAAACCTCAAAATCAAACAAAACATTAAATTTAGCTTTATTTTAAGGTTTTGCTTAGGTTGCTTAGGGAAATTTTTAGTAACAAGAGGACTTTCACCCCTCGGTTGGTCGGTCGGTGTAGTAGGTGAAGTAGGTGTGGTAGGTGTCTTTTAGTGCTTGCCGGGGAATCGAGACTTTTATGGGGAATCGAGACTATTTTTCTGGGGAAATGCGACGTAGCCGTACCAGACCATGATCATGACCAGCAAAACCTGTTGATCAAATTAAGAAATTTTAACACCGGTACAAGTTCCATACGTTTACCAAAATTCGATTCGACAGATTCAAAAGTAAATACAAATTGTCAAACATTTTTATAGCATAAATCAAACACGTAGCCCTCATTTTTGTGGTTATTTTTCGGATTTGAGCTTCTGAAAAAAAGTTATGATGAGCCAATTTGTACCCAAAAATTGCCTTTTTTGGTATGTACAATTTATGTTATTAAGACATTTTTTATTAAGCCTTTAATCAAATTAATATTATTTTTTTGTATTACCAAGTGTCTGGCAGTTACAAATATACTTTTATTTTTTTCATCGTAACTACCAAATTTTATAGTAATCTTCCAAATACCCACCAAATTTTAGTTGTGAAAAAATTAAAATTTTTGAAAAACTTATATACAATTTTGTTTGATTTTTAGATTTTGCTTAGGCTTAGGAACAATAAATCGGTGAAAAACTAAGTTTAAATTAGCGTTTAAAGTAAAACAAATTTTCTTATCCATGTTTTTGGTGGTCCATGTGACTTTCGAATTTTCAATTTTTTTGAAATTTTTTGTGTTCTTCAGACTATTAGTATTGTTAAAACATAGCTTTTAATTTAGTTTGTTTGTTTACACAATTTTTTTTCTTAACATCATAAATTGCACTTGCTAAACGAGGCCATTTTTTAGGTCTAAATTGGCTCATAATTTTTTACCAATAGCTTAAATCTTAAAAATAATCACAAAAATGAGGTTTACGTGTTCTATTTAGATTATAAAAATGTTTTACAACTTGTATTTTTATTGTTAAATCGGTCAAATCGAATTTTAGTACACGTATGGAACTTGTACCTTTAACACCATATTAATATTAATTAATGAAGACCAACAAATTATATAAAACTTAGGTTATAAAAGACAAAAGTAATAAAAATTATAGCCCCGAACGGCATTGGCAGGCTACAATTTTAAGCTTTTTTACTTTATCATATTTTTTTCAAGTTGTAGCGCAGTGGCAGATCTTATGTCTTGATATGGAAGGTCCCTGCTAGATCGAGTCCCGACTGAGACACGCCACAGCTGCATTGTCTGTGATAATATTGCTTGTTAATATTGTTATATCTAGTATCTGGCTGCGCAATTAGTGCTTAGTATAGTAACATCGACCTTGTGTATCGTGCTTTATGGGAAATAAAAACTATTTTAAATCGCCCCCCCCCCCGTGGGCACGCCAATGCCGTCATAGTAAGTGTCGTAATAAAAAGCCTATGCCTGCGTGTTCCTAAACCTAAGCAAAGCCTAAAAAATAAGCTAAACTTTAACCGCACAGTTAATTAATAACGTTTAGGTTCTTTTTTAGGCTTTGCTTAGGCTTAGAAACACGCAGACATGGATTTCGTTAAAACAAGATATAATGATGCCGTCACAGTGACTGTCGTCATATTAAGCGGGTTTCTAAGTAAAATGCGGGTTTCTAAGTAAAATGCGGGTTTCTAAGTAAAAGCGAAGCTTAAAAAACAACCTAAACATAGGTCACCGAAGGGGGGGGGGTCACCCCTCCTACGGCCTCTGAGACCTACCCCCCCCTAAGGCCCATTTTTGACCCCTCCCCCCCATCGACCCCTTGAACCCCTGACCCCCCCCTAAGGCCCATTTTTGACCACCCCCCCCACCAGACAATCGCCCAAAATGCTTAAGAAATGGTCAAATTTCGTCAAAAAATTGTCAATTTTGGTCGAAAAAAAAATGGTAAAAACACCCCATGCTTTTTTTCAAAAAAACACCCCGGGGTGTGACCCCCCCTGCTTTTTTTCAAAAAAAAAACACCCCGGGGTGTGACCCCCCCCTGGAGGTCAAAAACCTCCACACCCCGGGGTGTGGACCCCCCCCCCCCTGAGCCGTCGAAGGTCGGTGACCTATGAACCTAAACTTTATCAAATAACTGCGCGGTGAAAGTTTAGCTTATTTTTAAGTCTTCGCTTAGGCTCAGGGACACGCAGGCATAGATTTAATATGACGGCACTGACTATGACGGCGGTAATATGACGGCATAATTAATTCTCGTCAAAGTAGGTGCCTTGCGAAATCCTGATTATTAGCAAAAAAACTTAAAAATTTAAAAGGCTGATTTATACTTATGACAAAACGTCCTTTGGACCTTGTCCAAAGGACAAAGTCCAAAAGGACAACGTGTTCATACTTTTTTTCCTTTGGACTTTTCCTTTTGGATTTTGTCCTTTCTTTGGATTTTGTTCAAAGGACAAATTTCAAGTAACATTCATACTTCGTCCAAACGACGTTTTGGCTTTTCTAAAATTGTACTTTGGACTTTGTCCAAAGGACGTTTTGTCATAAGTAAGAACCAGCCTTTATATTGCATACAGTTGAGTATTTGGCCAAAGTTAAAGCATGCACTAAATTTTATAAAATTTGCTTGAGCTTCCCTTACAGTTTTTTTCAGTCTTTTTCTTGCATACAGTTTTTTTATTACAATCTTTGTTGACTTTTAGACATAGATGTTTTTTTGGGTGGGGGGGGGGGGGACAGGGGGGTGCACCCCCCCCCTAGAGCCAAAATTTCGGACCCCCCCCCTCTGGAAAAAAATCCAGGCGGGGAGCCCTTCCCCCCAAAGCTCGAGAGCGGTCCGGCCTGACCCCCTCCCAAGCGAGGTTGACCCCCCTCACCCCCTCCTGACCAATTTGGAAGTATATTTTTTTATTTACTGTCAAAAACACGGTTTTTTAGTTAAAAACAGTGTTTAAATACACTTTTTAGGCCTAAATAGGCTGTTTTAATACATAAAATTCAATATTAGACCTAAAAACACTTAAATTATTGAGTTTAAAAAATTTTGCTAAAAAATTGGACCCCCCTGACCCCCCCCCCCTAAATTTGAAATCTCGCACCCGGGGTCGACCCCCTAAAAAGCCAGGGGGGTCCGGACCCCCCTGGACCCCCGCCCCTAAAAAATTTTGGCCTTCCACCCGGAGGTGGACCCCCCTAGCGGACCCGACCAAAAACACCTATGCTTTTAGACATTTACAATAGCTCATGTTTCGTGTTCAACATCACGTTTTTTCTTGGCATTTTTAAGGACATTGCATTGTAATTTACAGAAAAGAACTTTATGTTGCATGTTCAAGAGCTATTGTGAACAGAAATAGTTTTTTCTTCTTTTTTTAACATTTTTTGTTTTGATTTTTAAGGTGATGTTCTAAGTCCCTATAAAAGTTTCATCTCTATTGAGGAATTTGTACTGTTTTCGAGGATTTTGGCCTGTTGGGGACTTGTTCATGAGGTTTTTGTGCCTATCCAATTTTAATAATAAATAAAGTTATCGTGTTGTTTGTTTGTCAATTTATAAATTTTTCAATTAAAAAATGATTTTCCTTTTAAGCATATAAATTTAAACATCAACCCAAACTTTTTGGTTTTAATAAAATTTTATGATATTATAGGGTAAAACTTACAAAAGCGCGGGTTAATAACCACGGAAAAAGTGCAAACACTTGGCAGCCAGTAAATAGAACGTTACTAGATTTTTTTCCTTCTAAATCTTTTTGGCTTTTTCCGGTAAGTACCCTTCCCCCAAAGATGGAGAAGAAAACCAAACGGATTCTAATGAAGCGCTCCAGAAAGGTTACAGAACCGGATGGGGTAGGTGATATTGCTTCAGGAGACGCGGAACCGCCCAATGCAGCAGCTGCGGCGGCGTCTGAGGGACGAGCGGCGACAGTCCGTCACGCTTTTCGGACGCAGAGCACAGCACAGGCCAAGGCGCGTCAAATCGCCGGCGCCAGCGAGGACGAGTTCGCGGCCAGGACGGCCGCAGCTCCGGCGGGGTCCGTCGTGGGGACGAACTTGCCGGGCACCCAAAGCCCCGGTTTGAAAAGCCCCTCGCCGGCCTCGGGAAGCGACATCGAGATCCTAGTGTCGGAAGAGGAGCTTCCCAGGCCTCGGACCAAACCGACTCCCCCGGGCGGGGGAGAATTTACCCAGCAACTGGCGATGGCGCCGGTCCGACGCCTCAGCGGACGCAAGAACCCCCCGACCTGCTTTAGCACTCCGATACGCGCCATGGACCGCGGAAACTCCAGTGACGCAGCGTCTTCGGTAGGCGGAGCTGCGGGACACGAAGGCCCAGCGACCACCAGACTTAAACCGACCCTCCAACTGGGATCAATGGGAAACCTGGGGGAAGGAAGTACCGCGCCCGGTATTCACCTGCCGGCCGCTGGCGGAGTACTGGTAAGATTAGCATTTTAATTTTAAATAATTATTTATAAATTATGAGCTTCAAAAAGGCTGAAAGCGTTATGGGGGTAGGGGTATTGCGTTTAATTTTAGCTTTAAAAATGGTAAAATTTTGTTATCTTTAAGTATGTTTCCTTACGTTAAAGAAAGGAAGAGAGCGTTAAATGATGCTTTAAAATCTGAAAGCTTAATCTGATAGAGGTTTTTTATCAAGAAGGAAAGTGGAACAAAGCAAACAATTCCGAAAGGGCTTAATATCAATGGGGATTATATGGTTAAAGCCAAAAACAACACTTTTATAGTTTTATACGATTATGGTGCTTTAAATAGACTCAATAAATACTTAGATTTAGCTTTAAAATATGCTAACTAGATAAAAAGTGTTTAAAAGTATTGATATTTGTATAAAATTCGCGTTTTTTGGAAAAGTGCTCATAAAAAAATTTTTTTAAGAAAAAAACCCAGCAAAATAAATGTGAAGGCTAAGGTGCTAAAAGCAGCTACTGTACTAACCATGTTTTTCTCAAAATTTTCTTATATTATTTTTTATTCTTCTGAAAGAAAGAAAGAAAGAAAGAAATTTATTTTTAGCAATTATCTACAAATCCACAATACGTGTAAATCAGCACACAAGAAAGTTTAGTTAGTTTAAAAAAAATATATCACAATTAGTTATATAGAACAAACTCTATAATAAAAAGAACAAATAGAAGAAAATACATTTAAAAAAATACAATACTACAAAAAAAAACACTAGATAGATATCATATACAAAATAAACACAAAAGTTGGGAGACCCGGTGAGAGGAAAAAAAACTAACATCACTTTTGTAAAATTAAGAATGTGTAATCAAGTAAGACAAAGAACTTGCTGTGTGCAATCTAAAAGCAACACAGTTAAGCTAAAAAAATGCTCAGAAGGCTCAAGTTGTTATGCTTAGGCACTAAAACTGAGCATAATAATTTTAAAATTAAAACACACCTTATGTTATTTTAGTGATTTTCTAAAAGTTGTGACCGAATTAGCAGTGACCTGAGAGGTATCTAAAGCATTCCATTTTAAAATAGCGCGGTTTGGAAAAGAGTATTTTCTTGTATCAATTCTACATTCATCAATTTGCAGTTTAAAAGGATGTCCTCGAGTTTGGTTGGTGTTGAATAAAAATAAATCTTTTGATTGAAGACATGATTTGCCATTTATTATTTTGTATATTTCACATAAGTCTGTTTTAGTTCTTCTATCTGAAAGTTTTTCAAGTTTTAAAAAAGTCAACCGATTTTCATAGTTAGTGTATTTTAGACCGCAGCATCTAAATAATCTTCTGGTATAATATTTTTGAACTTTTTCTAATAAATTACAATCTTTTATGAGATAAGGATTCCAAATGACACTACCATATTCAAGCAATGGCCTAATATAGGATTTATATGCTCGTACCAAGTTTGTAACTGATTTAGCTGAGAAAGTTCTAAAAATTAATGCCGACCTTTGTAGAGCAGACTCAGCTATTTTTTGACAATGATAAGAAAACTTCAGGTTATGAGACATATAAATACAAGTCCGTAGCCAGGGGGGGGGGATTGGGGGGATTAATCCCCCCCTCAAATTCTGGGAAGGCAAAAAATTTTGTAAGGGTCCCCCCTTTGGTTTTTTTTAAAAATTTAGAAAAAAAAATTTTTTTTCCAAATCACTCTGTAATGTATTAAAGCTATCTAAAATGCATTATTTAGAGTGATTTAGGTTCATAAAAGCTCTTATTTATAAAAAAGGAATTATTTATAATTCAAAACATTAGTGCAGTGAGTTTAAAAATATTGTATTCGCCACTCTTCCAATAACAACCGCAACTGGAGAGCGCTCCTTTTCTGCTATGCGCCGAATTAAAACTTACTTAAGATCTTGCATGACCCAGGAAAGGTTTACCGCCCTTGCCTGCCAGTGGCGTGCCCAGAGGGGGGGCGAGGGGGGGAAAGGAAGAATTGTGAACATGGCCAGTATTTTCAGGCCGAACACCCGGTCCCTATGCCTGTCCATCTTTTTGTCTAAAAGTGCAGTGGAAGCTTACTGCGATGCTTTAAGGTAAACATACTGTAGTTTGTATGATAAAGAAACTTATTACAATGTGTATAATAAAAATTAAGTGGTAATTTGATATTCGTAAGAATATATAACACCAGAGAATTTTTGACTGTTTACTAAATTTGACTAAGTCGCACAATTTTTGTTCACATTTTAAACAAAACTAATTAAAAAACATATAAACAAAAGATCTAAAAAAAACTGTCCTTTCCTTAAAAAATTGTTATATTTTCAGTAAAAACATGAAAACATCCTTACTTAAGTTCGGGAGTTATTTTTATAAAAAAGTCTCGAAACTTTTTTTTTGAATTTTTAGGATCTACTTGACCCGCTCCAAGTTTTCGCGTCTTAAACGCAAAATGTAGAGTTAGAAACGAGGAACAGTATGCAAATTACTTCTGGCGTCTATGGTCGTGGGCCCCGCACAAGGGGGGGGGGGGCTTCGTATAAAATCAACGTCACTCTGACTAATAGAATTTATGCTTTTTTTTGTGTGGCTGAAAGGTTCCATAAAAGGAGTCACAATCTCGCTATGTTATTTACGACGGTTTAACTAGTTGTGTCACTGGTTTACGAGCGATGCGTTTAGGGTTGAGTGGGCACATAGGTAGTTAAAACGCAAAATATTAGAATCGATCAGCTCGTAAACATTCCTTACTTTTCATTTGATTATTGATAGTAGAAGCAAATGCTATTACCATCAATAATCAAGGCATAAATGGCTCTTAGCTATATATTGCT
>JASAMX010031952.1:0-47185 GCA_030248175.1 Microlaimidae sp. YZB2_3 | reverse complement strand
TGGTGCCTGGCGGGCAACATTAGTACTAGCTTTTGTCATGAGATTTGTAGAACAAAGTGGAAACTGGTAATACGTTTTGCTCTATAAAACCCAGACGGAAACATAATTAGCGGCAAAACGCTCCACAACGCCCATTACATGACACAGTTTACTGTGATCTGGCTTCCCTTTCTATAAACCAACATAGAAGATGTGGCAACCACAAATAATGTAGCAAAAGTACTAAACTTAACACTTTTTGTGGATATATATTTACACAAACATTCCTAAATAGGGTAATGCATGCATGTAAATAGGGTAAATTTCGGCACTTTTTGAACATTTTTAAAACCGTTTTTTGGCCATAACTGTTTTTAGCTTTGTTTGATCGAAAACTTTTATATTACAAAGGTGTGTATTTTCTTATTCCAAACACACTGATTTGCATAACAATCAAGATTTACGTAAATTTTGTTTTAAAAGGGACGATATCGAAAGTGGCCACTTTGTAAAATTCGTTTGGTGCATTTAATTTCGGCACTTTTTTCTTCAGGCTATAACTTTATTGTTTTTAGGTCAATATTAATGTTTAATGGCTTATTTGAAAGTTACTGCTACATTTACTGCCATATTGGTTATTTTTACTCTTATTTGTTTTTATATATGTGAAAAACTGAAAACAAAATTAAAGTGCCGAAATTAAATGCATTTTCGAAAGTGCCGAAATTAAATGTACCTTTTGCCCATTTTCCTTCAAGAAGTTACTACAACCAACAAAAAAATTGGTTGATGATGTTATGACTGTCCTTTTTTCGCCCATTTATTTAGTTTTTAACGAGCTATCAATCACTTCTCAGTTCAAATTTGGGATTAAGTTATGATAAGATATCTAATCAAAACTTGAAAAAGTGCCGAAATTAAATGCATGACCTTACAAAGTGGTTGTCACCTCAGTGACTTGTTATAAATACTTAACAAAACTGAGGGGAATGGCCCAATACCTTATTTAAAATTTTAAAATTAATTTAAAAAAGTCCATTCCAAACTGCTAAATAAGCATTTTCTGTAATTTAAACATTAAAAAAATGGGAACCAAGCGTGCCAGCAGCGCCGTACCTGCAAAGCGGCAAAAACTAAAAATCTCCAAAAAATGCTTTTGCTTTTGTATTATTAAAAAGTATTTAAAAAACTTTGAAGGGAAGGGGTCAAGGTTATGAACCAATAAACATTTAAAATATTTGAAACCTAAAATGTACTAGTTGCTCGCTTTTTCTTTTTTCCCCTACATATGATTGACACTAGTTGTCATTGTGCTCTCTTCTTACACTAAAAAACTCTTATTCAGAACTAGTCTATAAAATCAATGTTTTCGATAGAGCCGCGTGGCCTGAAATCGTGCCTTTTCTCAGATTTTCACAGTTTTTGATAAGAATCTTAACTTTTGACACTGGACTGGAGATGATTGGCTGGAAACAATTTAAGGAGTTTTTTTAATGCCTTTTTAAAATACTTTCGCCTCTGACAGCTGGGGACGATCCACTAAACACGTGCTGACTAGGTGCTATGTTAGCACGTTGTTTAAAGCTATTGATAATGTTTTAATTTCTGGGTTTTTTTCTTAAGAAACCTTATTAAACTCTTTGTATGCATGGCATATGCATAATTTATTAATTTTATGCATATTTGTCATAAATACAAACTAAAAAGGCAATAACCCTAATTAATGGTTAGAAAAACTCATAACTAGGGCTTTATTAGCTTTTATTTAAAACAAATATGCATAAAATTGTGTAAATATTAATTATAACATATCTTGAGAAAAAAAAACTAAAATTAAAACATTATCAAGAATTTTAAACAACGTGCTAACTTAGCACCTAGTCAGCACGCCTTTAGTGGACCGGCCCCTGAGGGACACTGCGGAAACCCCCACCCACATTTTGGGTTGATCGCTGGGCTTGGTGCGGATATAGTTTATTTATGCGTTTTATGTATAATATTTTTTTATCCCTGTGTGGTGGGGGGTGTGCGTCAAATTGAGGTTTTCAGATATACGTTTTTTTTCTTAAAACGGTAATAAAAACTGACACAATGGGGCATTATTTGATATAACGGTGTGATGAACGTGTTTTTCCGCTTTTCACCACGGGTACTGCTTCCCACTTCTAAGGTTTGATTTGGTAGGATTTGCAAAGTAGGAGTTTCTTGTTATTTTTATTTATGCTATGTCACTATACATTTAATAGTAATGATTTGATTCGTTGAAAAATTACCTTATGCCACAAAAAAATGCATCTCCACTGGTCATTGTGTCACTGCCTGTAATCATTTTAAAGGTAGAAGTTTTTCCTGCTCCATTTACTCCTAATAGTCCAAAACATTCTCCTTTATTTATATGTAAACATAAATTGTCAACAGCCACTTTTTTCTTACTGCCACCACAATATCCACCAAAAGAGTAGATCTAATAACTAACTTATATTGTAATTTTATTACAGTAAAGTGTTGATGATGGCTTTGTTAAATAAGCAACAACTAAGTATTTATTCATATCTAATTTAAAAAAAATTTAAATTTCACTCTACTTTACATCACAATACAAAAATTGTTATCTGACGACTCTGTAGATCACTCTTATTGAAGCTAAAGTGACATTAAAGCGTAAACAACAAAATTTTGCTCAAAAATGATTGAGAATGGCGACAACGACTTTTTAAAATCTTATCTCTCACAAACGGCGAGATGGATTAATACGAGGCTTATATCAAGGTAACTTAAGTTTTTGGCTATCAATTAAAACTTGAAAAACGTGATGTTTATCAATGACACCATCACTACGGCCAGATGTTGAGATATAAACATATTTAAAATTTAAATTTAATTTTTTGATGGGTTTTGGCGATTATTTTAAAAACTTAAACATTATACACCTAAAATATTTGCAAAACATTCAAAACGACAAGAAAAATATTAAAGCAAATATTAAAAAAACTAAAACATTGCAATCAAATATTTTATTCAATAATAAATACAGTTATTATATAGTCAACATTATTATATTGAAATTTCTGTACTTATTTTTGGTATTTCGTATGTTGTGTTTTAAGTGTTTTTAAATTTTGATTGAATTTACACATTTAAAACTGTTCCACAAATATATTTCAAAAACTGTTTCACAATTTTATTCAGCCCTATATTTCATAAATGCATACTTTTGTTAGATTTTCAATTTTTACAGCTGATTTATCTTTTAAACCGGTTAAAACTTCGATAGTTTCACGTGCAACATCACTGTCATCATCTTTATGTGGCTCCGAAAATAAATTGGTTCTAAAATTTGCCATTAAAGATATATCATTGTAAAACTTCACCATAAATTTTTTACGGCTATTATGTTGCGAATCATACAAATTTTGCGGTCATGGTCACGCAATATTGTATGTGTTTTTTTTATGTATGCACGTATGCATGCTTGTGTATCTGTGCGTGAAAACTAAGTAAAATCAGCGTGTCAGTCAATAAATTTTCAAGCACAGGGTTTATGTTATTTGCAAGCGCAGGCTCAGAGGTTTTGGTATTCAGGAGTCGTCTTATTTGGTTTTTTCCTTACAAAACTAAAATATTATTTGAAAAGGTCGAAACTTTTTTAAACTTAAACACTCTTTAAGTTACCGGTTACCGGTGAAACCAATTTTTTTACTGGTTACTGACGCAACCAGTATTTTCTTACTAGAATGCCAGTAAAAAACCGTTTTGGTTGACTATGTGTGATATATCTATTGGTAGAGCATGCAATTCGAAAAGTCAAAACCAGTAAGATGTTTTAGAAAAGAAGGTCTAGCTTGGATAGGCTAACCAAAACCAGCAAATGGTGCATTACAAAAATCAAATATTAATGCTATATGATTTCTGCATGAATATAAAATTGCATAGTTTTCTTGGCCATTGAGAATTAAAGTTTCTGGATTGGAGTTTGCAGATTTGTTGTACCGTGCTCCTATGGCTACATTTACTAAGTCTGATTTTTAACCCTTAAGCAGTAGAGTGCTTAACACTATACCCTGACGATGTAGATTTACATTTAATAAATCAATTTTAAATAAAGAAACAAGAATATCGGCAAAATTTTTACATAAAGTCTGAACAAAAAATACGTTGCTCTATTGATATGGTGTCCAGAAAAAATAATTTCTGCAAAATATCTTCCGGAAAAAATATCTTCTTTCAGCGGTAAATTATTCAGTATTATTAAAAATTTTTTAAGCTTTTTATAAACGTTTTTATGTCGTTTTAGCTTGATTTTAAGGTTTCTCTTAGGCTTTTCTTTAGTGAAAATTTAAAAGTCTTTCAGAAAATATTCTTTCCGAAGATTATTTTGCAGAATGTATTTTTTACGGGCGCCATTGATATTATAAATTTTTAAATTAGTCAACGGAATCATTTATGTCATTGCGCAGTTTTTGATTTATCAGGTTTTCTTTTGTCAGTTATAGTCTGATAATAGTCATAGCAATGTTTGTTTAAATCAAATGTAAAAATTATAAGAATAACAAAACACGAAATGTCCACTTTTTAAAATTTATAGTGATTTATAAGCGTGTATTAAAAAAAATGATTTTGCGATGGTCAAAAATTGCTGCGAGTGTGATTTTTTTTTCATTGCCATAGCAAGACCGCATATGTCCACCTCTGACTATTCCACGTTTTTTTGTCTAAAAAACACACGGCTAGGGTGAAATTGACCAAGAACGTTTATTCTTGTAACTATAAATACTATGTTAAGAATTACTAAAAAAAACTGCAAAATTTTGCAGATCAATTGTGAAATTTGGCATGCCGTATAAATAAACGCAGTGCGCTACACAACAATTTGGTTTAATTGTGATGGCTATTTGCGAAATCTTATTTAAAATCACACTAGAACATAGCATAAAACTGTACTTTAACGCAAGCAGCGCTCACAAAATTATATTGTTTTTTAAAACATGAGATATGTGGTCTTTTAAAAATCCTAAATTCCATAAAAATACTTAATTATATTTTAAGAAATTTTGTCCCGCTAAAATCGCGTATCTAAATATCGTAGAACTTTAGAAGCACCAAAAAAGCGACTAAAAATTTGCTCCAAGATTTTAATTTATTCAAAGTTTGTGTTAAAATGTGAATAAAAAAAATTATCTATAATCTCATTTCACAATAGACAATGAACGGTCTTATCCAGAAGGTTTGCCTAAACTTATGTCAAAAACTGACTCTACTTAAATTTCAACCTTAATATGTTATTATGTGCTCTTGATATTTGGAAACTAACATAACTAACTATAATTAACTATAATTAACTATATATTATATATATTACAGATTTGATGTTATAAATTATTTAAGCATTATATTTGGGTGACCTCGTAAAATTGTATGATGGGAGGGTTATAAAGAGAGGACCAATTAGAACAGTGCGATTAGGACGTTAAAAAAATCAACTGGAACGCAGAATTTTTTAAATTCCTGCGTTTTCATAAAATATACAAAAATTAATCAATTTAGTCGTTAAAAAATTGGCAAGTTTGTTTTAAATTGAGTAATTTGATAAATAATTGTTTAAATAAGGCAAGTGATTTTGAATATTAAACCCTTTTTTATTTCAAATCCATTTTTGTTGTTAAATAATTGATTCAATACTGCAATTCATCGAGTTTAGCAAAGTTTAGTTTGCCCAAAGTCTAGATAGCATTATAATTAATATCAACGGTGATAATACGATCATCCGGGTCAAAGGTGTGACACTCGTGTTTAACAAACGCGGCCATGCGAAAGGCAACAAGCGGACAGACGGGTGTCATCGTGACGGACGGGTGTCATCGTGACGGACGGGTGTCATCGTGACGGACGGGTGTCATCGTGACGGACGGGTGTCATCGTGACGGACGGGTGTCATCGTGACGGACGGGTGTCATCGTGACGGACGGGTGTCATCGTGACGGACGGGTGTTACGATAAATGATTTGAAAACCATGTTTCTGAAGATATTTTTTCTTGCTGGCTGACTTTCAAAAACGTTTACAATTTAATACTGTAACTTTTTTTTAAAATCGAATAAGCGACAAAAAACAAAACAGATGCTGCGTGAAAACCAGAATAAATAACACAAATATATTATGCTGTATAAAATCATATTGACACAAATTTAACCAATTTAAAAAAAGAGCAGAATTAACCCCTTTTAATATAAAAAACGAAAACAAACGAAAAAAACATTTGTATCAATTTGTCATAAAAAATTACAAAAAAAAACCGTCCACAATTACTTAAAATGACTATTTGTTAAAAAACAACCAGGAACAAAAAGTTTTCAGTTTAGTTTAAAAATGATAAGTGAAAAAAGAAACAGAATATGACACGCAAATGTGCACAATTGAAGTTTCTTTAAATTAAATATGCGTCATTTTCATTTGAGTTTTTTCATATAAACAGATAAAGAAATGAAATTAAACATTAATATTTAATTTAAGTTAGAAGTATACCTAAACGAAAAAAACCCGACTACAGAGGGGTTCGAACTTAGGACCCTCAAATGAATATTCAAAGACCATCCACTGCGCTATTGTAAAGGCTGGTTCATACTTATGACAAACGTCCTGTGGACAAAGTCCAAAGGACAATTTTAGAAAAGTCAAAACGTCCTTTGGACAAGCCAAAACGTCCTTTGGACTTTTTGCTTTAAACGAAGAATGAACGCTACTTGAAATTTGTTCTTTGAACAAAGTCCAAAGTTCAAAATCCAAAGGAAAAAGTCCAAAAGACAAAAAGTCTGAACACGTTGTCCTTTGGACTTTGTCCTTTAGACAAAATCCAAAGGACGTTTTGACGCTGTGTTTGTCCTTTGGACAAAGTCCAAAGGAATTTTGTTCTTTGGATTTTGTCCAAAGGACGTTTTGTTCATAAGTATGAACCAGCCTTTAGTGTGAGAGAATTCGCGAATAAGTAATGTCAAGAATATTCTTGGTTGGTAATATAAACTGCTGTTTGCAACCACCGGTGTTTTCCAGCAATATTTTTACTTTTCTTTAGTGTTTTGAGGAATTTTTGAAAAATATTGTAAAATGAACTTTATTTTACATTAAAATGCTTACGAATCTACGGTAGTTTTTGTTAAAATTTATTAGTTTGTGTTTAATTTTATTATATTTTTGATTTTAAAACGACAAAAACGAACTAAATATGCATTTGTTGCGTTCTTTACAATCCTTTAATTAGTAAATTATTCAAGGATTTTTAACGATTTATTCCATAATCGTTTGTCATTTTTTTTATGGTTTCCGGGATTTTTTTTATTTGTTACTTTATTATTTTTTTAAAGAAAAGGAAGAAGGATCCGCGACTTTATCTCTATGCCGTTAAATACATCCAGTAAACATTAATTTCGCTCCCCTCGGTACTCTAAATAACACCTGAAGAAATGAAGAGAAAAACACATTAAAACCTTAAAATATGTTAAAAAAAAGCAAATTCTTATGTCGTCAAATTATATTTCTTTAAAACTAAGTGACTTACGTAAGTATGTATTTTATTCTTTTTATTAATGCACTACAATGTATATTACTTTCTTAAGAATGCTGAGCTAAGTGTTCCGAAGCCAGCCAAGAAGATTAAATATCTTTAGAAACAAGGTTTGCAAAATGATTATCGTGACATCCGTCCGTCACGATGACACCCGTCCGTCACAATGACACCCGTCCATCACGATGACACCCGTCCGTCACAATAACACCCGTCCGTCGACTGGTTGTCTTTCGCATGGCCGCGTTTGTTAAACACGAGTGTAACACCTTTGTCCCTGATGATCCTATTATCCACCTTTGTTAATATGCATTTGTCGCTTACATAAGTTTTCAGATGGAGAAATTGCAGCAAATGTATGAAATTAAAACATAGGGTCGAAATTAAATTTATATTTTGTATATTTTTAATAAAAATATTCTAAAACTAAAATAATTAGTCCTTCGTTTCATTAATGACTAACCTGCTTTTCGACGGTGCGAAACGTCTTTGTTCCATGAATATGAACAGTAAGGTAAATATAAGTCCTTCAACAAAAAGACAGAAAAAATTGAAAAACAGGAATTCCGCGCTGAATGGATCTGGTAATTTTGTTTTAACATCTATAACATTTATGATAACAGTTTACAAAAAAATGAATATTGTGTTGTTGGGAAGTGTCCTTAATTAACGAAAAACTGTATGCATGCGTGCATTCACGTGTAAAATAATGTGTGCAGAGCGCACACGCCTCATCACCCCTATTTTTTTCTCAAAAGTTGAAGCACCGCTCGAAGTCATTAGAGATCTGGGGGCTCCTTATCATAAGAATACAGCACGAAACAGCACCACAAAATAGTCCCGGGTTTCGCAAAAAAGTACGCATGAAACAGTACTGGAACAAAAGAGTACGGCACAAAAGAGTACAAACACAAAAGAGCATCCAGAAATTGCGTGCAGGAAATAACCTATTTGACTGATCCAAATAGAAAATGCATATTTAAAAAAATTAATATGCGCATATTAAAATATACTTTTTGAGCCGTGGTAGTTGTGTTAAGTATTTTTGTTCTATTTATTTTTTTTGTGGTTAAGTAATTAAAAGTAAAAAAAAAACTTCAACGGTGCATACAAATTATCGTGTAGTAAAACATGAGCATTCCAAATTTATTTTGATTAAAAAAATATTTTTTTTATATTTTAATCGTGTATTCTTGAATGCTAATAAAACACGTTTTGACTTTTGCTAAAAAAATTAATCGGTTGAAATAATAATTAATATGCGCTTTTTTGTTTGTTAACAAAACTAAAACAGTTTGTTAGTTATGTTCCTGCACTATTAACGTATTATGATCCGAAGAAACGATAATTTAAACAACAAACTCCGATCTGCAACCAACCGGCCTTAAACTTTGGTATAGGAAAATTAGTGATGTTACCTAAGCTTTCTTTTAAGAAGCTTTAGACAAACTCTCGGAGTTTCAAAGCTACGTCCTATTTTAATCAATTTACAAAAAATTAAAAAAGTTATGCCATAGAATATTTTGTCAAGACCATTTTGTAAACAAGTTAAATGTTAAAATCGTTCATTTAAACATGAGCAACCTGAAAGAAACATGAGCAAACTTCAGATGGAAGGAAGGAACATTAGTAATAAAGCGTAATTTGTTAGCTACGATTTTTTAAATTCGTTTTCTAAAGATAACTTATTTTTTACAAAACAGGAAAAACTCACGGCTTAGCTACCAGTAAATTTAAAAAATGTTAAAAGTTTTGAAAATGTAAAAATAATTATTAAAAAGTACCTTCCATAGGTGCGGTCAAAGCTATACTTACTCAAATTAAATGGCCGAAAAGGCTCACAGTGCCGTGCCGCTTAAACTCGCTAAGTTTAATTCGGTTTTATGTTAGATTCGTAAATAACGCAGATTTTAGATACCAATATTGTTTTAGTTAATTGTAACACTTAAAAATAAACTGAATTTTCGTAAAAAAAAAAATAAAAAAAAAGTAATTATAAACAAGAAAAGTTAAAAAAACTTTATTAAATGTTCTATTAAAAATAAAAGTTTGTTATATACAACGCTGTTGATTGATTTTTATTGTAATTAAGTTAAGCAGCTGTTAATAGTAATCGTTTTAACATTAAGTTATTTATTATCTTTTGCGCCAGTACTGTTTTGAGTCAAACGCAGACTCTGAAAACGTGAACACATTACTCTTTTGTACCAATACTCTTTCGTGCCAGTACCATTTTGTGTTAAAGTCGCGTCGTGTAGCAAACGCAATACACACAGGATTCTTATGTGCCGTACTGTTTTTTGACAGTACTGTTTTGTGGCGTACTCTTTTGTGCGTACTCTTTTGCGAAACCTAAGACTGTTTTTGGAACTGTTTTGTGCAGTACTCTTATGCGTCGGCCCTGGATCTGAGAACTTGGTGACCGCTGTGAACAGGTTTTTGCTGTTTTTGGGATCTGGGAACTGGGAGCAGATGTGAATGGGCCCTTAGTCGAAGCTCAATAAATTCCATGTATTTCATGCAATATTTTGTAAAAAACAAACATATTTTGATTTGTAAAAATTTTACGATTGGGTGCCTAAACCCATTTGATCGCCTAAAACACTATATCAAAATTGTTGCTTGGATAGAATTTCGGTTCAAAGCCCCACCCTCTATGAAGAATTTTTAGGAGATGATGTGAGTTTCATACACCCTGTTGACGACCTATTGTATATCAAGTCCCTGAGCCTGCATTTTTGGTAGGTGATCTTACCGCGGAAGAACTTGTTCCAAAAAATTTATTATTTTTATTTTTTTTTAATTTAAGGGTTGTGCCGGTATGATGATTTAAAGGTGCAGTATACTAATTCATGTTGTATTTTGTTTTGCATTTTAATTAATATTAATCGATGTATTAGGTCACACTGAGAAAAAAATGTATTACACCAAAAATTAATTTCTAACGGTTAATGAGTTATTAACAAGATTACTACTTGGTTATTTCCAATGTTGTTTTTTATACACCATTTTTCAAAAGAAACTTTTTTTATTGTACGGATATTAATAAAAATTAATAGAAATCATGCTAGGGTACCAAAAACCTTTAGTTTTAAATTTCGTTCAGTTCAAAAAAGTATTTAATGAGTACTGTCATTTTCAAAAAAAATTTAATTTGTGATTTATAGTTGGTGTGTTTTTTGGTGTGTTTTTGTTTGCTGTTATTCCGGTAGTATCTCTCAGCTAATCAAAATTTTACTTTTAAAAAAATGTGAACTGCCTATAAAATAGACATTTCACTTTTTTAAATTTTACATTTTGCAATTATAAAAATCGTCTAAAACACACCATAAACCAAACACCAAACATTATTCTTGGAATATGATACTTTTAAAATGGCATTATTCATCTAATACTTTTCTTAATTGAACCAAATTCAAAATTTAAGCTTTTTGGTACCTTAGCATGAATTCTATGAAGTTTTGTTAATATCAGTTTAGTAGAAATGTTTTATTTTGAAAAATGGTGTATAAAAAAACACAATGAAAATAACCAAGCGGTATTCTTGTTTAACTTGTTAACCGTTGAGAATTAATTTTTGGTGTAATACAATTTTTTTCTCAGTGTGACCTGATAATCGATTAGTATTAATTAAACAGCAATAAAAAATACACCATGATTTAGTATACTGCACCTTTAAAATCTATTATTTAGTTTTAATGTTTAGGAAGAAAACAATGCGCTGCCTCCGCTTCTTGACTAGACCGAAATAGTCACACCGTTAGGCCTACCGCCCAGCCCCTCCCCATGACACGGTACTATGCTCGAAAAATGTTATTTTTAAAAAAAATCTCAATTCGTGTTTTTTTTTTTGTGTTATTTAAGTTTGATTTTTTAATGATTGGTCTAAATCTTAAATAAAAATGTTTTTTTTTAGGTTTTGTTTTTTTTTATTTTTCTATAGACAACTTGCATTGAAACTGGTTACACACATAAAGTATGCAAACACTAACATTATTGCCTGTGCGGAAAATACCGTAATGAAGCAAATTTTTCAAGAGAAGCGAGCGGTAAAGAGAGTGGTGCAAAGAAGGCGGAAAAAAACGGAGATTGAAAAAGACCCTAACTTTAACAACTGTTAATAAAAACGTAGGAAAAACCAATGAACCAGTTTCAGTATAAGGTGCCTATATTTAAAGTTTAATTTTAGAATAAATTCTCATTCTCATTTTTAGAACTGAAAAAAACCGAAGACAAAACATTATATCAAAACAAATGAATTTTTGTAAACCCACTTGACATTTTAGATTAGAATTTAGTTCGGTTTTTCAGAAGGTATGATTACGCTAAAATAATTGTAAAGTAAATTTATTAGTTTTTTTGTTGAATTGATTATATTTTATTGCACAATTCTTACAGTATTTTTTGTTTTTAAACTTATATAAAAAATCTTTATATGTAGAATAGTCTGATTAAAAACGTATTCAACCTTTAGAAATTTCTTTTCAAAAAAGCAAATAACTAAATAATTCATTAAAGTAACTTCAATATGTTTATTTTGATTGGTTCTTTCTCGAATTTGTGTAACCTTCACTTCTATAAACTGCAAAAATTTGATGCGAAGTTAAATTTTGGGGAGTTTAGCGTTTGCATTTTATATTTCAATTTATCTAGGAACTTAAATACAAACCAGTTGTTAATAATAGTAGTTTCCAATATAGAAAAAAAAGTAATTTATAAAATCTTACTGAGAAGTTGATTGGATAATTTGACTCTTTTTGTTTCAAGGGCAAGTTCAAACAATCCGTATCCAAAAGCAAACTAAAAATGATATTTAAAAAATGGTCGCACATTTTAAAATTTTTTTAAACAAATTCCACCAATAAATAAATTTATGGCGGGGTTACAAAGATAATCAGAATTCGTTATTAAATAACACTGCTTAACAAAACGATAAAGAATGTTTACTAGTTGTTTTCTGTAATAAAGCATGATGTAATATAGAATATAACATATACGCACAAACAAACACAAAGTATGTTTCTTGTTATTAAACACATTCAACTAGTAATTAAAAAATTAAAAGCCTAAAATTTAGGAAAAAACTAATAACATTCTTACTGGTGGAAATATGGTTAATACGTATTTGAGAGTAAATGGAAATCGGTTGTCCGAGGAAGATGGCGGTGGGTTCTAAAATAAGAGTTTCTAATTTGCTTGCATTATGTTTGCAACGTGCATCGTTGCTAGTTGCGAGAAAATTGATATTAGATTTCTAAGGTTACAGTAAAAAAGAGATGCTAAAAAACTAAATCTAAATATTAACAAAATCTACATATCTATAAATTAAAAAATATGCATATTAAAAAAATCTACAAATTCACATGTCAAGATCGTTCAAATGTCATGGCCGGGTAGTGCAGAAATGCAACGAGGTAATTTAGCCTCGCGGTGCCGCGCCAACCATTATTAGAAAACGTGGATCAATTTGGAAATTCAGAACCTTTTTGTCCTTTTTCTTAAGGCAGTTAAATAAATAAAATCTTACAAGAGCTATTTTTATTATGGAAGTTGCAGTTACAGTGATGAGTCCAAGTATGAAAATGGCCATTAGTAAAGAAACGAAGGCAATACTTGGAGCTTTAAAGACAGAAGAAACCATATACGTTACTGGAATTACGGCGAACCTAAAGGCAGAACACATCTAGTAATTTACTTTGTTCACTTTTCAAATACTGTGTGGTCGCGCTTACTTCTTTAAATCATAAAACAAATACAAACGAAAGATACCTATATTGCTCAAAGGTAAGCCCAACCCAAATAAAGGTGTGATTTAAGTAGAACTACCCAAATTGGACAACCACGCACGCAGGAATTAGATCAAAATAGATCATAGTAAGACTGGAAAGCCCCAATTAAGGCTGGTTCACACCTGTGGGCAGCTGATAGGTGACGCATAGCGCACGCCGTTCACATCGCAGCCAAATTGTCGATGTAATCATATAAACGCGCACGTTAGCAATCAGCTGCCAGCGGCCACTCAGGTTTGAAGCAGTCCTAACTGTTTTTAAAAATTTTTAAAGTTCTGTGCCGGTTTTGCCATTTTTTAACACATGTTTGGCCCTGGTTGTCTTGTTTGACAATAAAAAAGTTTGTAAACAATCCATACAAGAAAAAACGCTCTTTTGGAGTTAGTGTATAAAAGGCAATTCATGTTTTCCGTTGGTACAAAATGTAGTCATAAATACACGAATAACATTGAACATAAAACCTGATTATCAACAAAATACAAACATATTTTAAAACATACCCAAACAATATAAAAAGTAAAAATGTAGCAATTGCGGAATTGGCTGTCAGTACAAGTGGGTCCGAAAATAATAAGAAAATAAGCATCGTCAATATTGAAACAAAAATCAATATCATCTAAAAACATTACGAATGTATAATAATTATAGATATTCAAAACAAAATTTAGTTTCTAATTCTTTCATTCTTTAATTCAAATATTTATCAAATGGTGGGCGTAATTTTGAAGTAACTTCATAAAATAAATATTGAGGTAACTTAATAAAATAAATTTTGAGCTAACTTCATAAAAATGTTTTAACGACAGGTGTTTTCTTACCATTTAAGCTTTTGTATAAATTGATTAGCGAGAAAACCGTTTAAACAAGATTTTTCATCCCGAGCTCACGTATTTTTTTTAACAGAGGTTAATCTTTTGTGTTTTTGGGTGGGGGGTGGGGTTGGTTTTTGTTGGCCGGCGGGGGCGGGCGGGCCCGGGCTTCGGCCCGTTGGTAAGTGGGGACCAGTTAATTATAGTTTTGACGTTAGTAACTGTGAAGTAACCAAACTTGGGGTGGTCCTTCCTTACACATTCTATTTATAAATAACAATCGGTAAAACATAAATAATTAATGGTCAATTACTAAGTTTTTAAAAGTGAGTTTAGGCATTTATTATAAAACTGATTGTTTATCATCAGTCCCTATGAATCCATGATATTCTGCAAAAGTGTTGGTTTGTAACGTCAAGAACTTTACGCGACGCGCCAAAATATAAAAAATCGTACTTTAACGAAACATTGCTAATAAAAAATATTTTTAAGCTAAATGAAAGAAATTTAAAATAAGGAAATGTAGTTTATTTTAAGAACTAATTTATATGGTCCAAATTATCATCAAAACAATTTTAAAATACTTTAAAAATACGTTTTATGTTTTTTTTTGAATTTTTCTATTAGTTATTAATTTTAACAAATCATAAATTCTTTTTGTTTTCTTATGGAATTTAAAACGAATACACAGTGAAATGGTGAATTTTGTTAAAAGGAATAGGCCTGTTTGGAAATAATTTTAATTTCCTAATTTTATAAAACTTAATATGTACACAACGCCAAACGAAAGCACAAACTTCCAGACTACTGAAATACACCTTGACCACAAACAATTGCAGGGGTTAATTTCGTTGCAGACACATTTTCCAGCTGTGGGAAACGTTTTCCAATGGCTGATTTTATTATTTTTAATGTGTCTTCCGATAATAACAATAACAAATGCAAACAGTAACACTTACAAAATCCCACAAATAAATTGCTGCCCAGTAAAAAAATGGTTCCAGACCAGTAACAATTTGCAAGTGTTTTGCATTAGTAAGTTTTTCTTCAATAACAAATACTACAAAACTGGAAGTCACGAAGCAGAAAGCCAATAAAATCATCATTGATTTTGCAAATAAAGCACTGCTTGCAGCCCTTAAATATAAAATTATAAAAAGTGGATAGTTTAATGTGATTATGATAAGTAAATTTTATTTCTTTGTTTTTGAGCTCATGTTTTTCAATAGTCGCATTTGTATAACAAACAGCTTTGAATCAAAGTAGAATGGATATACAAAATAATTCATAGACTTTTTTTATTACGTTTCCAACATATTATGGCTCAATTCCAATTCATTGTAATAAATTTGTAGCAAATAAATTTTGGCTGGTAAAAAAAAGATTTTGTAAATTAAACCAGAAAAGGCGGACATATTTCATTGGCAGAATAACCTGGTAAGGACGGCTTTAGAAGCTGCCGGTTAGTTGGCATTGGAGGCAGATAAAAGACAGTAGGTAGAAGTAAGGCGGAGGCAGGTTAAACTGCTTCGGAGGCAGGTTAGAGGCAGGTGGAACTGCCTCCAATGTTAAAGCATATAAATGTAAGGAGACAGGTAGGACGCAGTTAAATCCGCCTTGAAGGCAGGTAGGACACAGTAAAAAATTTTGATAGAGATGACAGGCAAAATAAAAGGCAGATAAAAACCAGTTTTTCCAATTGAGGCCCTTTTCCAATCCATTCTCCACTGAGATATAGGGCGGTTGTGTCACAAATTTTATTTTTTTATATGTTTTGTTTTATATTTAGATACATAACCTAAATGGAATTTAGGTTATGTATCTAAATCATTGATTGTAATTTAAAAATTCATCGGCCTTCCAAGTTTTAATTAATTGGTCATCTAAATTATTTCTGTTGATTAAAAAAAAACCGCTAACGGTCAAAATGGCAAAAAAGGGTAAATTTATTGAATTTTTTCTAAGAAATAAAATTATTCTTTGATTTTTAAAACACAAAAAAATTAAATCAGACATTTTTATTAAAAACTTTAAAAAACAAAATATTTTTGTTTATTTTTATTTAATGAAAAATATGTATAATAACCAGTGCTCGTAACCTAGAAAATGTACATGCAGCCAGCATGTCAACCAACTTGACACGCAAGCATGAATTTAGGTTCAGTTAAGCTTCCTAAAAGGTTTTTTTAAACGTAAGCGTACTATGATCAGAATTATAACAAAAAAAAAAGAGAAATCGAGAACCAACTAACTGACTGTAAAAAACATTTTTTAGAGCAGAGGTGGAACGGCTATGAATATTCGATATAACCGCCTAAAACCTTGTATCAGCACTGTTGCTGGTTTAAGTCAATGGCCCCACCCCTCACAGGGGTGGGGTCAGGGTGGGGTTTTAGGGATTGGCGTGTGGTCAGAAATATTAATATAAGATTTATTTTCAAAAAATATGACACAAAAAATAAACTAAACAAAAAATAAAATGAAATGAAAAATAAAACTTAAAATAAAATGAAATTAAATTTTAAACAGAATTTAATATTTTAAAATTTACTTACTTGTTTCTTTGAACTTACTGTTTTCTCCTTTTTTTTCAAGTGACTATGTTGTTTTCCATTGCTTTTTGTAATTAAATGGGGTGGGTACCCTGTCTCACACCAGTCCTTTCGCCTACGCTTGGTAGGTGATCTTACCAGTAAAGGACTTGTTTTTTAGCAAAATATTATTATTATTATTTGATTTGAGAGTTGCGCCGCTATGTTGATTGAAAATGTATTAGTTTTTTGTGTTTGGAAGAAAATAGTACTTCTCCGTAGTAAAGTACTGATTTCAGTTTGGGTCAGCCTTAATTTTGACCTGCTTTGAAAAAAAAAACAAATTTTGGTAATGATTTCGCAAAAAAATAACAAAAAAACAGATTTCATTAATAGTATTGGGAACCAGCAAACTTGAAGAGAGGATATCCAGAGTACCCAAAAATTTTTGGAAAGTTGCCTGCACTTTTAAGATTTCTTGTTTTGTTGCGGCAGTCATAACGCCCAAAACTTTTACCGGCACACCTGTCAGTAAAACTTAGTGTCACTGTTCACACTCATTTATGCCTTAACCTTTTACGAGTATGATCGCGTCTTCAACGCAGAATTAAAATTGCAATTCGCTGTTTTTGTATAGAGAAGAGATAAACAATGCTCATCAGCCTAATTAATATTGAGCAGCACTGCAGTAGTGGCCCGCGTCCTTATTTTAGACGCATTTCTGAATCTATATATAAATAGACGTAATGTCTGTGTGTGTGTGTGTGTGTGTGTGTGTGTGTGTGTGTGTGTGTGTGTGTGTGTGTGTGTGTGTGTGTGTGTGTGTGTGTGTGTGTGTGTGTGTGTGTGTGTGTGTGTGTGTGTGTGTGTGTGTGTGTGTGTGTGTGTGTGTGTGTGTGTGTGTGTGTGTGTGTGTGTGTGTGTGTGTGTGTGTGTGTGTGTGTGTGTGTGTGTGTGTGTGTGTGTGTGTGTGTGTGTGTGTCTGTCTATGTGTTCCCTAACTCCTCCCTAACCACCCAACGGATTTAGGTAAATGATGTATCGTTAGAAAGCTTATACTCTAGGAAATGTCGTAATGGGGTTGAAGTTTTGAAACAACTTACATGGAAATCTTTATACTGGACAACACATTTTCCCAAAGGGAGGACCCTATGGATTTTGGAACTTTTTTATTTTTAGATTTTTAGACTCAGAATTGGCTCAAACTTATTTGAAAGAGTAATTAGGCAATGTAAAGCCAGAATATCATGATTTTTGGAAAAATGAACATGGACATCCTTATACTGGACAACGTTTTTTCCATTAAAGAAGGGAATTCCCTTGCTCACTAACCACAAAAGGGATTGGGCTAAATGAGATATCATTGCGAAGCTTACGGTCCGGAGAATGTCATAAAGAGATTGAAATTTAGAAAAAAATTTGCATGGACATCTTTAGCCTGGACAAAACATTTTCACAAAAAGAGGAAACCTATGGATTTTGGAAAGTGACAATTTTTTGTCTTTGAATTGGCTCGAACTTATTGATAAGAGTAATTATCCAATGTAAAACACCAAAATGTCATGTTTTTTGGTAAGATTAACATGGACATCTTAATGCTGGACAACGTTTTTTCACTAAAAAGAGGAACGACCTTCCTCCTCAACCAGCAAAAAGATTGGGCTAAATGAGATATCATTGCAAAGCTTACAGACAAGGAATTGTCATAAAGGGGTTGAAATTAAAAAAATGCATGGACATTTTTTGGTTGGACAACACTTTTTCACAAAAACAGGGCCCTATGGACTTTGAAAGTTGAAAAAATTTTTATCTTTTTTATCTTCAAATTAGCTCAAACTTATTGGTAAGAGTAATTCGCCAATGTGAAACCAGAATATCATGTTTTTGGAAAAATAAAAATGGACATCTTTATGCTGGACAACGTTTTTTTACTAAAAGGAGGAATGACCTTTCTCCTTAATCCCAAAAAGGATTGGGCTAAATAAAATATCATTGCAAAGCTTGAATTTCAAGGAATGTCATAAAAGGGTTGAATTTTTCAAAAAATAAATAACAAGGACATTTTTATGCTGGACAACCCGTTTTCACCAAAAGAGAGGACCCTTCTCCTCAACCACAAAACGGATTGGGCTCAATGAGGTATCATTGCAAAGCTTACAGTCTGGAGAATGTCATAAATGGATTAAAATTTTAAGAAAATAACATGGACATTTTTATATTGGACAACATATTTTTACCAAAGATGGAAGAACCTTCCTCCCCAACCACAGAAAAAATTACGATAAATCAAAATGAGATATTATGGGAAACCTTATAGTTCAGGGAGCATCATAAGGTGGTTGAAATTAGTAAAAAATTAACACGGACATCTTTATGCTGGACAACATATTTTCACCAAAAGAGGGAAAGACCCTTTTCCCCAACTAAAATTAGATTGGGTATCTGAGGTATCACTGTAAAGCTTACAGTCACGGGAATGGCATAAAAGGGTTGAATTTTTAAAAAAAATTAGTAAATGAATATAAAAAATGCGGGAAAAATTATGTGTCAGCCGTATAGCTGACACGGGCTACTTGTTAAATAAATTTTTAGAGCACAGGCTATGAGTCTGGCCTGACCACAAGAGGATATGGGCAGCTTTTGGATAAGGTCCATACTATGGAGGACGCATGAAAAAATTTTTTTGTTGTTTCAAACAGATCCTCTTTTTGTAACTTTCTTTTTAACCCTTATTAAATTCTCTATAACCCTTTTTACCATGTATTTTTGTCATGTTATATTGAAGCAATTAATGTAAGAAAATAATTACATGTGTTCCTCTCTGGACAATTGTGCGCGGCTGTTGTTCATTGGATGATTATAAGCAATAATTCCATATTTTTCTGGCTGTTGGGTTTCTAGTCGTAATAGACTGTTTCCAATGACATTCTAAAAATTTATACATAAAACATATTTTTTTACGATTATTCAGTCGAAAGAGTAAACTTGACGATCTTTGAAAGAATCTAAAGTCTGTACAAGAATGATGTAGACTAGCGACAGAATTGGAATCTTAAACGTTATATTTCAATAACGGTGCAACAAATATCTACGGTGCTTATATCGGTTCGCTGTATAGATTAGACATTTAGTTACCAGATAAGACTCTGAAAAAGTCATGTTTATCAGTGACGCCATCACTACGTCCGAACGTTTGACGTACAAAAAACCTGCGATTTCTTTTGGCCAAAAACACAAAGCGTAAGAAAAAATGTCGAACAAACTTAATCCTTCGGCGGAACATTTAACGTCAACAAAAAAAGAAGATATTTTGACGAAAAATTTTGTGGGCTGTTGATAGCAGGAGTAAGATTTTCACAAAAAAAATATCAAAATCAAAGACAAAAGTTTGACTCTGTCGCAACTTTAAAAATTAAAAAAAATACTGTTAAATATTAAAAAATAAATAGCTTAGTTTAATAATTTAAATATTATATAACTAATTTTTCGTAACAAAAAATGCGAATTTTTAGCGGCTAAAAAGGACTGATTTTTGTATGTTTATTAAAAATCCAAGATTCCACACAAATTCTACCTTCTAATTAATGTTTTAAACAAAAAATTATGACCGCATAATTAGAATTATTCTTTTCATGTCTATATAATTAATTAATTAATCTTGTAGGAGGGCAGTAGGACGCAATTTTTTTATAAATCAGTTTTTTTAAATTTTAACTTACCATGTACCCGGGTAAAGCATGGATCGCCTTGTTTTCAAACCAAACCTAAAAAATATCAATCTTTGCTCATCACATTAATTTGGTAGTGTGGTGTTTAAGTACTGCAGTTACAAAAAAACGCTCTTGGAAAAAAAAATTTCTGCTCTGGCACCTTTCGTGGCAAACAACGAAAATGTTTAATTTAGAATTATTGCGGCCCGGTGAAAATGTGTGCCGACTTACAGTTTTCGCCTCGATATTCGGAAACCTGAAATCTTACGAAAAATAGCTCATAATAATTTCCAAAAAATTTTTGACAAAAGTATAGCGTTTCAAACTTTTAAAACTTTTTCGAAATTCATTTTTATTTTCGGTTATTTAAGGAGCGGTCGGTCGAAATTTTAAAAGACATAAAAATCGCGCAAAAATATAAATCTATTGTACCGCAAATACATTTGAAGCTTTTTAATATATAATTTGGGTTAAATTACATTAGCTTCATATAAATTTAGTACATTATCGAGTTCGGATAAATAGTAATATTACCTACCACCTTATGTGCATTTTTCAAGTACAACAGCATACCTTTGAAAAGAAATAGAATAAAACATATGAAGCTAAAAAATGCCAGGAAAATTATAACTTAGTTCGGTCAGACGTATGGCTGACACTGGCTACTTGTATATTAAATATAAATTTCAGTCTTATTTCAATTCGTTATTTTGAGTGGCTCTTGAAGATTAATTATAACACACCTTCTCTATTCCATTAAAAAGCATTTTCTTGTGTAGAACTGTCGCTGCGCTATATAAAAAACTTTTCTCCCCAACAATACAGCGCATCTATGGCTGCACAAAAATTAAAATACGAATTTAACTTCTTCAAATTCAGAGAATTGATTGGATTTAGAGCAAATTAAAGATTCAAACAGATTTACATACGAAAAAATACTAAAATGTTTTATATAACTTTTTAATTAATTGGGAAAACTGAAATCATATTTTCTGTTTTTTTGTGACACTAGGAAAATTGTGGCAAAAAAATTTTTCGTTTGAGCCCTTATAACTTTTAGAGCGTATAGAGCTTCCAAACGAATATAAACACGGCTTATAACTATTAAAAACAAAAAAATCACCCCTTACTAATTTTGGGGGAACAAATGGGTCTGTATTTTAGTTACCCGATTATTTAGAGCAAATTTGTTATATTTTTGAAATCAGCACGCCGAGAGCTTTAACATGATATATTACTCGCATGTGTAGAAGGGTTGTGTCAAAAGTTAAAATTTTAGGGGTCACCCATTGCAGTGCCTTACGGCATAAAATTTTTTTTTTACTGTCACCAAAATATAGAGCATAAAATTCCGCATAAATCCCCCCGGGTCTCAAATCTGTGGATCAAACAGTTTTTGAGCATTATGCCTAAAAGTGCACTTGCTGCCCCCATTCAAAGAATTTTTGCAAAAATCGTAAAATTGACCCCCTTTAACCTCTCGGGGTACCCGACCCAGGTAGGTTACTCCTAACAAATTATATATCTTGAACTCAAAGTATGGGCAATCTGCACAAAAATTTTCAGACGTAAGGATTCATATGGTAAAAAGTTAGAAATTTGGTTAAAAAAATTGCCCCCAAATTTGAAATGAAATGAAATATTGTTGTAAAGGTTACGTCATATAACACTTATAGATACAGCATTTAGTTAATAACAAAATTAAACTTGAATCATTGCATAACACAATAATAAAAATGTTATAAATTTTAATCTACAAAAAGAAAATATTTGTCACTAATAAAGTTGGAGTAAAAAAATCTGGAGAGGTTTTAAACTTTTGAAATTAGGGCAAATTTGATAAAAGTTTTGGTTTAAAACTAACTAGTTTGGGTGCTAAAGCAGTTTTGGCTGGAAGTTTATTCCAAATGTTAATAAAACAGTTTGTAAAAAAGTTTTTTGCTAAATCTAAATTAATTTTTTTCCCTTTAATTTTACACCATTTGTTGAATACTTTATGAATTGAAAGAAATTTGTTAGGATCAACATCAACAAGGTTATTTATAAGCTTGTAACATAAGATTAAGTAATTAACTGTACATCCATTTTCAAGAATTTGTAAATTTAATTCATTTAACCGTGTTTTGTAGCTTACATGAGGAAAAAACATTATTTATATAATCTTCTTGTAAATGTTTTTTGGACTTTTTTTAGGCATTCTACATCTTTTTTGAGATAAGGGTTACAAGAATAGGTTTCGAACTCTAATAGAGGGCGTACAAATGACTTATAAGCTCACAGAAGTCAATACATTACAAGTTAAGGTTCTGAATAGAACTGCTATTCTTTTGTGCGCCTAGGCTGCAATAGAAAATCCTGTAAGGTAGTGTTTTCATTTTAAATACTATATATTTTGGCGTCATCAGCAAACAACATAATTTTTGATTTTTTGAGATATGCATTCAGGCCAATCATTAACATATATAGAGAAAAGCAGAGGACTCAGCACACTTCCCTGGGGGACACCGCTAAAGACGTCTACTGCGGCTGAAGATACATATTCACAATTATCAATATTGGAGGTATCATATGAGATTACTTTTTGAAAAAGATTTAAAAGAAAGCTAGAAATCCAAGCATGGAGTTCATAGCCTATTCCATATGCAGGCAACTTTTTTTAACAATTTTTGATGGCTTACTGAGTCGAACACTTTTGCAAAATCAATATACATCGCGTCAACTGAATTTTTTTTATCAAGAGCTTTGACCCAGTTGGAAAAAGTGCTAAGCAGTTGCAATCCTACAGATTTTTGTTTTAATAATCTATACTGCTGTGGGCTTATTAATTTTTCATCAAATAAATATTTGCTTAATGCATCAGAAACAATACTCTCCATGATTTTACAGCATATACATGTCAGAGATATGGGACAATAATTTCTTTGAGATACAATGCTCCTCTTTTAAAAACCGGGACAACAAGTGCCTGCTTCCAGCAAGAAGGTATGATACTGTGTTGTATGGACAATTCAAAAATTTGAGCTAATGGGCAAAAAATTTGAGAAGCAACATTTTTAAGATAAACTGATGGAATGCCGTCAGGAGTATGCGATTTTTTAAAGGAAGATTTTTAATTTTTTTTCCACTAAGGCTACAGGAAATTCAACTGATAAAAATAGCTTAATTATTATTAACCTTTTCGGGAAAATCAGGCATAATACTAGCCTTAAAAAATTCTCTAAGAATAGAGCAGGAAAAAGGGGCGATTTTTTCCTGGGCATATGTTTAGACAGAAAAGATGTGGACTAGTCTGAGAATGACATTATGTGGACAATAAAAATATTGCATTTGGTTTGGCAGCTGCTCACTGAATAAAAATTTCTACCATATGATAATGATTTGTTTATACATTGATTTAATCACACAGCACTGTTGCATTTTTTTTACTTTCATAAAATGTCAATTAAAAAAAATCATACTTACAGCAATCTTTGACAAGCACGAAATCGCCATTTTTCAATTAAAAAGTTATATTTGTATGTGTAAGAAACAACTATAAATTCAATAAATATGAATTACAAAATTTACCGGAGTCAACGACAGAGCTTCTACGCAGCAACTCTATCCGAACCAGAATGGATTCATCCAGGAAGGGAAGGCCAATACCGTTCAATATTTCCAGAGCACAGAGTCTTCCTCTTTGTGCCTGACTCCATATATTTTTTCCAGCTAAGCGGCAGCCATCTTGGCTACCGCAATTACTAATGGCGACGTCTGGGAACATTCATCCCCACCCCAACCCACCAAAAACTATTTTTCTGTACGCGCAATACAACAAAAACGTTAACCAAAACAGTGTCCAATGCAATAAATGTAAAAACTGGCTGCACCTAAAATGTTCTAATCTAAACAGTCTGAAAAACTATAACCAAAATTTTCTCTGCAACAGATGCACTCCAGTTACTCAACCACCGACAACCACTAAAGACTCTTCTATAAACATTTTGCAATCGAACGCCAATGGAATTTCCAACAAAATACAAGAGCTCACAAACTTAAAATAACGTTCTTATCACTACTATTCAAGAGTCAAAACTTTCTAGTAAATCCAAAGACCCCAAAATCGCAAATTACACAACAGTCAGGAAAGATTGAGATTCCAATGGAGGCGGTCTGCTCTTTTTTGTTTACCACTCCAACAACTTCAAAACTTTGGATATACAACAAAATGACCCCCATGCAGAAATTCTTGGCCTACAAATTCTTCTCAACAACTCCGATCTTTCAATTTTCCAATTCCAACTACTAACCAGACATCAACCATCTCCTCAAATATCAGGATAGGATTCTACTAGGAGATATTAATGCACATCATGGCCTTCAGCACTAAAGCCTCACAAACGCCAGAGGAGACTACATTGCAAACATCATAAACAATTCAAATATGGCATCCCTGAACAAGAACACCCAAACACGCATTCCATCTAATGGAAACCCGACATCTCCAGATATCTCCTTAGTCTCAGACTCACTCCTCACCTCAACAGACTGGCATACACAAACGACGTTAAGCTCAGACCACCTTCCTATAATCGTCAGCATTCAAACTATTTTGACAATAGCTCCAACAACTAGGAAAACTTTTACAAACCTCAACAAAGCCGACTGGACCAGTTATACAAATGAAATAGAAACAAAATTATCCAACATCCCCAAACCAACATAAGTCAAACGAGATGAAAAAATGTTTAGATTAATCTTGAACAAAACTTCCGCTCACAACATCCCTGCCGGTTGTCGCAAAAATTTTCAACCCAACCTTACTCCAGAAACAATTCAGCTCATCAAAAAGCGCGATACACTTCGCCAAACCAACCCACACTACATCCCAATACAAGAGCTCAACAATAACATTCACAACCAAATTTGCTCCAACGCCACAAAAAATTGCACTTCTTTTTGGAAAACTTCAGCCACAAAGCCAACCCAACAAAACTCTGGAAAACAATAAAATCACTGGACAATAAACCGTGACCCTCACCAAATTCAGCGATAAATTTTAATGAAATTCAAATCAATAACCCTCTAAAAATGGCAAACAAATTCAACAAACAATTTACACCAAATACACCCTTTAAAACTCAAAAAAACCCGTAACTTTTTCAGATATATTAAAAAACTTATCCAGAATCCAGAGGAAATCGCAACCGCAGAGATCAAAAAAGCGATAAAAACAGCAAACAACTCAAAAGCTTTTGGCCCAGACAATCTAACCATATTTCACCTCAAAAACCTCGGTCTCCTTGGAATTAAATAACTAATTGATCTGTTCAACCTCTCTTTTAAAACAAACAGCATATCAAACATCTGGAAAACCTCATTCATAATACCACTACTAAACCCTGGAAAGGATCTTAACATTTCAACCTCTTATGGACCAATTTTTCTTTTCTGCCCAACTATAAAAATTTTGGAAGCAATAATTCAACCGATCCTTCTCCAACATCTATAACAGCACCAAAATCAGCATGGATTCAAACCCAAACATTTAACAACCACTGCCCTGCTTCAACTTACAACTGACATAGCCAGTGGATTCAACCAAAAAGCTTCACCCATGCGTACAATAGTAGCCGCCCTGACTCACCAAGGCATTTGACACAATCAGCATCAATATTATAATAACAAAAATAGACAACAGCACACTTCCAGCCTACCTCATCAGATTGGCTAAGTGGTTAACTCAGAGGCAGAACCAGTAAAACAATTTTCAGAGACTCACCTTCTAAAACCAGGATAGTTGAAACAGGAGTTCCCCAAGGTTCCGTAATCTCACCAACTTTTTTCAACTTTTATATTTGAGACCTACCACCACCTCCAGCTAATGTCAAAAAGTCTCCTATGCTGATGATACCACAGTGTACTCCTCCGGAAACAAGATTACTGAAATGGAACTCGATCTCACCAACTACCTCAACATTTTAAATCAATATCTGGACAAAAACTACCTCAAACTTTCAACAAAAAAATCAACAGTTACTATTTTTTCCTCCTCATCACAAGAGTTTAACTACCATCGAAAGGTGACCATAGACAACAAACTTTTGCCGCTAAACAAAAACTCCAAAATCTTGAGTGTTACTTTCGATACAAAACTAACATTTAATAACCACGCCACCAACATAAACAACAAAGCATCCAGGCGCAACACCATTCTCAAAGCCCTGGCTGGCACCAGCTGGGGCCAACAAAAAGAAACAATAGTTACCTCCTACAAAGCAACAGGACGCCCAATTCTCAACTACCGAGCCCCAATATGGTCACCCAATCTATTAAAATCTCATCTTCAAAAACTACAAAAAAAAAAACAAAACACAGCTTTCAGAATAGCAACCGGCTGCCACAAAATGGCCCCAACTAACCATCTACACCAAGAGACCAAAGTCCTAACAATAGAAAACCAGACCAACCTTCGCTCAATACAATTTTTAGCAAAACCCAACCAGACAACACATCCATCTAACAAAATCACAGCCAATGATCATAGACCAAGAGAGGTGAAGCATACCCTCCAATCAAAATTTTGAGCAACAACTAAAAGTTTCTACAGCCACCCGCTTATGGAAAAAACCATCCAATCAAACATTCAATCATATTTCGTCAAAGAAAACTTTTCGCTCCAAAAAACTCCAACCTAATACGCTACTATAAAGAAAACCGAAACCAATTGACATAAGCAAACAACAACTCCCCGGGAAGTCAAGAACCTTTCTGGCACAACTTAGATCCAGACAATGCCACCGCCTCAACTCGTTCAAATCCAGAATCAACAACTCCATTAAAAACGAATACCCCACTGCAGGGGCAAACCTCATGACGTCAAACATCTTTTTGCATGCCCTCAAAAGCCAACAACACTCAAATAAGAAGATCTATGGGAAAGACCAGTGGATGCGGTTAGGTTTCTAGAAGCTATCACTTGATTCTCCGGCCATGAACAACAACAACAACAAAATTTACCAGGTGCTCTAGTTATAGTTGTCGCAGTAACATGGGGTTAAATAGCAGTGGGCGCTCCCGCGCCACTGATGATTCCAATTACTTTTTTTGGAATAAAAAAATTAAAAGAAGATGATAAACATAAATTACAAATTTTATCCAGATTATTTGAATATAGCTGGTGCGGTACTGAAGGGTTAAATCGCCGCGTGAACAATGAAAGGATATTGATTTTAAGATAATAAGCTTTAGAATTATAATCATAAATAGAAGAAGATGAACATAAAGTTTAAAATTTTTTTCCAACATTCTCTAATTATAGTGTGCACAGTGCTGCGGGGCTAAACCGCCGCGTGGCGTTCCCGCGCTACCAATGCGTTTATTATTTTTTTAAAATAAAACTTTGAATTAATTTTGTCATCAGAAATGCAAGAATTAAAAAAAGTACTTTTTTGTTTTCGCCGTTTTCCGCGCTGTTGAAGCAAATGGTGCTGGGAACTGGTTCCGTTTCTGCCACCAGTTAAAACCGGTCTGCTTTTTTGTGCGGCTTCTATGAGGGGATGTTGGTTGTCTGCTCTGTACAATCCTTATTGTTGCCAAAAGGCTGTTATTGTGCGGTTGGGAGTTTTTATTTGTGTAATTTTCAAATTTTTTATTGTGATCAATAAATCAATAACACGGAACTAAGTGAAAAAAGTGCTTCCTAAGAAAGTTGCGTAATTCTTTCTTGTTTCCAATGAGCCCATGTTTATTTTTAAAAATCAGTAACGAATGAGGAATATCGCTTTTAAGATTGAGCGTTGGAATTATAATAATAATAATAATAATAATAATAATAATAATAATAATAATAATAATAATAATAATAATAATAATAATAATAATAATAATAATAATAATAATAATAATAATAATAATAATAATAATAATAATAATAATAATAATAATAATAACAATAATAATAATAATAACAATAATAATAATAATAATAATAATAATAAGAAAAAGAAGAAGAAGAAGAAGAAGAAGAAGAAAAAGAGGAAGGTTCTGAATTTTCAAATTCACCCACGTTCTCTAATAATGGTTGGCGCGGCGCTGCGGGGCTAAATTGCCGCATTGCGCTCCCGCGCCACCCATGATTATTGTCGACTGTAAAGATGCTGCTGAAGTACTGGGGGTTTTGGGGCTGACCCCCCAAAATTTTAGAAAAAAAAATTTTCAGGAGGTAGCCAAAAGTTCAAGGACCTTAACGCGAGATATTTAAATATTGATCGCGGCGCGTTCAAAAGTTATAAGTGTTTAAACAAAACTTTTTTGTCCCAATTTTCCAAGTATTGCTAAAAAAAAACAGAGAATAGTTCAACAAAAAAAAAATTTAAGAAAAGGTATTAGCTTTAATTATAGGCGTTATTGCAATATTTGTGTTAACAAACTTAGTTTTATAACTAATAAAAAGTAAGTTCTAGAGCTTTTTTTCCAAAATTTTAAATTTCAAAAATTGCTGTGGAAGGCAAAAAAGCTACTTGGAGCGGAAAGAAATTTATTTCAAAATGACCAAATAGTTTTTATATCCTTAAAATTTTCTGAAAATGTTTAAAAAACACATACTGTGTTATCATCCTGATCCTAGTAAACAAAGCTTTTCATTGGAAGAGGTTTAATTTTTTGAGGAATAGGTTAGTTAGTTCGCTGTTCCATAAATGTTACAAACACTAGATTTCTGTTAATTTTTTGTAAGCATTTAGAACGTAATAAAATCCTGTGCTAAAACACATTTAAAACAACTTTATTCGAGTGGGAATTTATTTTCGCTAAATTTTTTTTGCTTAGAATTTTTTCAAAGGTTCTTCCATCTCTATGCTTCGGTATAGGGTTACTTTTCCTATTTTTTTTTGTAAATATAAATAAAAAATGGACATCAACTACATTGAATCGAACATTCTAGTATGTAAAAGAAAAACAAGTAAATCCCAGAATTTACTCACATTTTCTAATTATGCCTAGATGTCCCTGTTAAGCTTTCGTGCCACCCATGATGTAAAAAATTACTTACCACTAAATTTTTTCTTATTATTAGATTGTTAAGGAAATGTTCTGCAGAGGCTAAATTATCTGTTTTATTTGCCAATTTTGGATGAACACCAATGGGTAAATAATTTACAGCATCCAATGAATTATTAATTCCCAAAAGTTTTGTCAAAAATGTTGTCATATTACGCATTTTTGCAATGTTGTTTGATATGTTGACCATCTGAAGTTTAGTTGGTCCATAATCATTTATGAGACCAAAAGAAAAACCACCGATTCTAACTCTAAACTGAAAGTAATATAAGAAAAATTTATACATTTTATGAATTAAATGGCGGTTTTCTGGCTGTTAAAATCAATTATATTTTGTTCTTATAAAACACTTTTCTGTATGTGGTCCCGCCAAAGCAAAAGAAAATTTTTAACAACAATCAAACAAATTTAATGTCCCATAAAAGATGCTCAAATGTGCGGTACAAATTCAAACTTTTTGACTTCGATTTCAATAATTTTTTGTGAAAACCATATCTCTGCCCTAAATAGTCCACAAAATTTTTTTTGTCAAAATATTTTCAGTGGTTTAGGAGATATGACCTTCTTATTAAAATACTATTTTATACCACAATTATATATTTCAATTGGTTCTAATACTTTAAAACTTTTCGCGCTCCAATATTTCATTCATTGCTTAAAAATAAATTCGGTTTTTTAATTAAATTCTCTGTAAATACACATGGATATTGCAAAAAATTTTTAACCAAGTTTTAGTCCCTTCTTACCTCACCTTATGACGTTTTCTCTAAAAAAAACAAATTAGAACGCATAATTTTTTTAATTTCCGTCTTGTTGCAAAATATACTCAAGTTAGTCAATTTCAGCTCTTTAAAAAATAGCATTTTTGTTCCAAATTGACTCAGTTGATAAATAATTGTTAAAACATGGTATTTAATATTCAATAATAAACCGCTTTCGCTAAAAGTTTTAAATATTTTTATTGTTATATAGTCAAATCAAGTCAAGTCCAGTGTTTATTCTAAATAAACCAAACAATATATAACACCATATTGCGAACCAACCAAGGTCGCTAACAACAAAAATAACACATAGTTTAGCTAGAAAATGGTTGAAAGCCTTTGAATTAAGCTCTAAAATGAACTATTATATTAACAATTTTTTGAATAAAAAAAGTCAATTTAATACTGCAAATCATCAAGGTCAGCTAGGTTCTGTAACGACAGAAAAAGGGTCTAGCCGGTATTATAGAGCTTTTTTTGCTGATACAAAGAGGTACTACTGTACTTCCTACTCTAACAACTACGTTACTTATAAACAGATATAAAAAAAGAGGCATAGGCTTGGAAGGGATTGTAACACGGACGAGTATTTATTTATGAATAAAGGGGATGTGTAACACGCTCCATTAACCGCTAGGTCAACAGATCACTCAGCGTGGAATTGGAAAATTAAGGTTTTAGCTGGAGGGTCACCAGCTTGCGAAAAGTTCGAGATGTTCATGAGGTGAGAACGTGGTAGAAAATCATCACACTAGCTAACGTTTGCCGAAAATAGACGCAACCACGTGAAACGTTAGCTCAGTGGATTTGAAAATAAAGATGGAACTGAAGTTTTAGTTCTTACAAAAAGTTTAAAAAAAATGAAGGATCTACGTTGAGACTGGATCAGCTACACGTCGGTTGAATTACCAGTTATTTTTGTGATAGATCATTAGCAGTACCGGTTGAAAAATACAGAAATTTACCAAACTGTCTTTGACAGTTCTACAAAAATACCAGTTTTAACAGTTTACTGGTGGGCCAGCTGAAACGACCAGTCAACTAACCAGTTCCCGGGAGATACTCAACCTTTGGTTGAAACCTTGTCGCAATGGGTTGTAAAATTGGTGTCCGGAAAAAATACCTTCTGCAAAATATCTTCCGGAAAAAATATCTTCTTTCAGCAGTAAATTACTCAGTATTATTAAAAACTTTCAAAAGTTTTTTTAAACTTTTTTATGTCATTTTAGCTTGATTTTAAGGTTTCGCTTAGGCTTAGGAAAATAAAAGTTTTCTTTAGTTGAGAATTTAAAAGTCTTTCAGAAGATATTCTTTCCGAAGATATTTTGCAGAATGTATTTTTTCTGGGCGCCGTAAAATTAGGGGTGACTGTATTTTTGAAACTGTGTTTTACAGTTACTTTAAAATGTTACAAGGATACAAAGTATTTTTATACTAAAGGTTCCAAATATCTCACAAGAAAAACAGTCAGTTAGCAGCAAATCGTGGACAACTCTGCTGTGAAAGTTTATTTCAATGGGTTCTAGAAAAACTTATGGAGATTTTTGGAGATCTGTGTAATGAGCCAAAATCTGGCATTCGGCGCCACAAAAAGTTATTCACAAGAGTTGCTATCAATACGTGAGCTTCAATCAATCAACTGATGAACCTGACAGAGTGACCGTCGGCTGATAAGAAGATTGAGTGAAACATTAAAAATATTAGAGTACTTACTAATTTGAAAAACAGGAGGTTTTGGCAAGTTTTTGGAATTAGCCAAGTGGGTTATGTTAAACAGGATTTGTTACGCTTTGCTTATACGTTTGTTTGATTTATGTTATTTGTGGACAAGTTTACTATGGTGGGTGATTTGATTGATTGCCTAAGTGGTTTGTTTACAACTAATTTATGATAGAGTTATTTATTAGTAACGTTTTATGACAAATAGAATGGGCCGCGTTGGGGCAAAGATTGGCATAAAAATTATGATAATGACACAAAAAATCCTAGTTTTAGATTTGTAAACAAAGGCTTATGAGCCTTAAAGTGATTTCTGGCAAACTAAAAAGTGTAGTGCAATCGGCACCAAAACATGTTGATTTAAAAGTGGGTGAGGTTTAGCTATAAATTCAGAAAATTTGGGTGATGTTGTGATGTGATTACAAGGATCAACCGGGGCCCCGGCCCTGGCCCCGCCCCGGCTTGCTCCTGCGCTTTTTTCTGCCCCTGGCCCCAGTCCCTGCAAACGCAATTTTTTCTATCCCGACCCCGGCCCTGGCCCTGGCAATTTAGCTGTCAAATCAACCGGGGCAAACCGGAATAAGGACCCATAAAAATACATATTTTAAAGCACTTTTTACAATTTTAGACAATGATAAATATATAAAATTTTATTTAAAGAGCTAATGTAATCGTTTAAATAGGAGGATATTTATTATTCATATTTTAAGATTTTATTAAAACTCTATTCTAATAAAATTCCTTATTTTAATCATGAGTCGTTATTCTAAAAATTTGAAGACTTCTTGAGCATTAAAAACAATTTTGTAGATTTTATTTACAATTTATTTATTTACAAGTCAGACGTATACAATAAATATTAAAGTTATTAAAATATCATTGTATATATCAAGAATATATAACCGAAGAGAATTTTCGGCTATGTGTACAGTAAATTTTTTAACTGATTTTAAACAGAAATGATGCACATCTTACTTTTTGGCGCAAGCTACTTTCTGTGCACTTGATCACTAAATCTTACACAGCGATATTTTGTGCGCCAAACTTGTTTTTCTTACACGTTTACAAAAAATTCGCAGAAATTGGTAATAATTGCTATTAAATTTGCTCATGTTTGAGTTTTTCTATGAAAGTTTTTTTACAATTGGACATTTGTTTGAATTATATTATATTTTTACTTTTATTTTTAGGTGTTATTGAAAGTGTTTTAAAACTTAGTAGTGTTAAAACATTTTTTTAAATAAAAAATTCAAGTTAATTTCTTGTTTTTATTTTAGCATTTTAAAATTTATTGCTGAAACTACACTGGTATTCAAAAATTTTGTGTATGGTCTATTCAGACTGGGTCCGCTTGATTAGACAAGAAAACCCTGCGGAGTCAGTCCACTTTCTTCAGCGAGTTCAATATTTTTTAAAACCCCAAAACACCAAACTTGATTTGTTTAAACAAGAAATTAGTATGAACTGTTTTTATTTAATTTGAAAAAAAATTTTGAATAAAATTTGCTTAAAAAATCAGTTAATATGTGTCGAAAATTAACGATATTAAATACTTGACACAGTCTAAAAGGTGTACCACCCGGTACAAAGTTTTCTTGCCAAAAGCTACAGACCCAGTTTGTAGAAACCTGGTCCAAAGTTTTATGAATACCAGTAAAAGTGCTAGGTATTTAAATAGAAATTCCAGTAAAACTTATCTTTGAGGGTTTTATTTTTAAAAAATTTGCCAATTTAGTTTAAGGTTTTTATAATTATATTTTTAATAAAAGTAACCATACATAACCATAAACTGGTAAAAACTTAATTTGTAAACAAAAAAATTGCTGAAAATTTGGATTTGTGCGACTTTAATACTGAAAAGCGCCATTTTCTTATATTTCATAGGCGCACTGTTGTTTTTTTTAATTAATTTTTAACGCAATTTTTAAAACGGTGCTAGTTTTTTGCAGTGCATAAGGGATTCTAGTGTTTTGCAGTGCATAAGGGAATTCTTCTTCCACTTTTCCGTGAAATGCACTACACAAAAAGATTGGGTATTGACAGCAAAAAAAATCTCTGCGTAAGAAATCAGTGGTATATGCACAGAAAGTCGCGTGCGTTAGAAATGTTGCATTTTTTCTTTCACAATTTTATTCAAAAACTTAATGTATAATTGGAAATTTTCTTGGGCCATATGTTTTGATAAATCTCAAGAAATTACAAAAAGTAGTGCAAAACAATTTCATTGCAAAAGTTCACGTGGCATTGATTTTATGATTTTTTGCTAAAAAATAAGTTAGCTAAATAAAAAATGAGATTAAAATGACTAAAACTAACAACGTAAAACAAGATAGAAAAGGGAACATAGTCGCTTGTGCTCGCAATAATTTAATCAAAAATATATAATTCTATATATTATATTAAGGAAAAATATGTCACTCCCTACTAGAAGTGAAAATATTTTGTGCCATTTTTTGAGCACCGCCATTAATTGTCATGCACAAAAAATGGCAAAACAACTGCCATTAATTGGGCAAGTGTGGTGTAAATGGGCACTGCCTAAAAACTAGCAGTATTTTCGCGAAACCAGACACAACCAGCCAATCACAGCAAACCAAAATGCGAATTTAAATACCCACTGAGTTAATTTTTCAACGTATCTTAATATATTTTAAACGGTTTTAACGGTTTTAACCTAAAACCGTTTAGACGATTAAAGAATCCGAGCCCTTCTTAAATAACAAGAGTTCGGCTAAATTTTGGAATGCATAAAACGGTTATTTGATCGAAAATCGTAGTTACCCCAATTTTATGGTGAGGTAGAGCCGTCAAAAATTCACAAAAGTACAACTGTAGTTGTAAACTTTTGCCTTCCATTAAGTTGAATTTTAATAAGGTTTTTCTTTTTAAAGCAGCAAAAAAAACAAGACACTATAATCCGTCTTTTCATACGTAATGTTCCTTAAAAAAACACATTTTTAATTTCATACCAAAATTCAGTATTTATTATTAGACCCCGTTTTAAGCTTTTTTGATTACCGCTACTAAATTTTAAATTTAAAACACTTGCCACTGAAAGAAACTTTTAAAATTGAACTTGTAAAGTTAATAACATAAGTCAAAAAATGGCACAAAATTGTTTCACTTCTAGTAGGGAGTGACATATTTTTCCTTAATATAATATATAGTATTATATATTTTTGATTTAATTATTTTACCTTTTACAATTTAAAAAGTATTTTTTAATTTAAAAAAAGTGGTTGTGAAGCTTTAAAAATGTTTTAACAATTTAAAATAAAAAGGTGCGTTTTAACCCCTTCTGTATGTTTAGACGGAAAAATGTTGAATAGAGGCAAAAGTGAAGTTTTAAAAAAATGTTTCTTCAAAATAATATTCTTGAAGACTAGCATTTTTAGGTTTAGAGTTAGATTTCTACAATAATCATCATGTTCGATTTATTGTAGTATAAAGAAATTTTGCTATTGTCAAATAATTTTTTTATATGGGCATCCAATTTTGATTTTAGTTCCTTTAACACGTTTCGGTTTTTTAATCAAAACATACTCCCCATATAAAAATGCTCTAACTCCTGCTCTATATGTTTCATTGTTTTAAAGTAATAAGAATGATTAGTGGGATTAAGTTGAATTAACTTGAATATATTTCTAATACTTACGTAAAGTTTATACTACTGTTGTAAAAAGTTACATTTATTTTTACTTAAACAAATAAAAGTAATGAATTTTTTATTACTTTACTTTTACTCAACTTTTAACTCTTTGGGATTTTTTACGTCCAAAAACCGCTGCAAATCTGCAAAAGGTATATTGCGTCAGTGCTGCAGTGTGTTAAATTCAGTGGCTCTTGACGATCGTTGACGAAGTTTAACATTGAGCAGCAGTGGCATAAAATCCTTTCTGCGAATTCGCAGCGGAATGAATACCAAAGCGTTAAATTTCACTTACTTTTACTCTTACTCGGATTTTTTCCTACAAATACTTAAATTAACTTAGGTAAAAACTAAGTAATTTCCACAAGTAGATTTCCTATGGGCTTGTTGTATAAAATGAGTCTCAGAAAAAAGTTTTCTAAGCCGCTAATACGCTAAACACCATTTACTTAGACTAAAAAATTTATTAAAATGAAAATTTATGCATAAAATAGCAAAACACTTTGCAACGGAGCTCCGAAGCACCAAAAATTGACGTTTTGCTCAGTTGCAAAATTACTTTTATTATAATTTTACTTAAAAAAACAGCGATCGCATTCTTCGCGCGGTTAAAAGTTACCCCAGGGTAACTTTTTTTTAGGTGCTTAAGGATGCCAGTTAAAAATCAATTTTACCTAGGTAAAAGTCGGGTTAAATTTTTTCTATTATTTTAAGAATAAGAATTTATCCAACTCGAGAGATGGTTAAATATTTTCTCCCGTAGGATTAATTTAATAAAAAATAAAACACGCGCATTGATTAAATTTTTTATTTTGCGCGAGGTGGTTTTGGCGCGAGAAAAAAAATTTAAAAAAAATTCATTGCAATCATTTTCTGTCCAATATGCGGCAGGTTTATTTATTTACAATGTATATTTATTTTTTTATTTTCAGTGAAATGGATTTATCGGGGTAAATATAAGGGTTTCTTCAGAATGCGACCCCTGGTCTTACTTTTACTTTACTTAAATAAAATATCACAAATTATTTTTACTTAATTTTTTTTAAATTACTTTTACTTTTTCTGAAAATAATTAAAAATCATTACTTTTTACAACAGTATTGTATATCAAATAAAATAGTAATGTAAGATTTAAAAGAATTGAAATATTAAAATTTTTTTGTTCTGCTTAAAAAAAACTTTGTTTATTAAAAATAAGTTTTTCTACTTACACAAGTGCCTAAATTCTAAAATGTGACTATTAATTACCTAAAACAAATAATTTACAGTAAAAAAATTAGAATTTTTGAAAGAAAAAAACACGACAGTTCTATTTTCCTATATGGTCTTTTTTATCATTTCATCGTTTGTACAGAGATTATATTTTAGATTCCTGATATTGATCTGTTTTAGATAATCAAAACGTTGGAATAAACGTTTTTTAAAAATTAAAATTTTGCCTCTGAAGTTTAACTTTCTTTAACAAAGTGATTAAATTTCCTGAAAAAACAAACACACATTGTTTTGTTTGTGTTATTATAATACATAACTCACACGCATAACGTTGGTTGGGATCTCCTTTGGGAGCTAGAAAATAGATTAAAACTTTGACTTTTTCCATTTCTGGTTCTTGGATTCGGTCAGTGCTGCGTGAAAGCTGTTTGGTCCATAACAAACTCACAACATAGCTATTTTGTTCCATTTTGTTTTTATGTTGTATTTCTTTGCTCTTTTCTTTTACTACCGATTGTAATTTATTTATTAGGACTAGACCTTTTTAAATTTTAATAGTGGTTCCTTTTTTTGTATTTCAGACATAAGAAATTTTTTTAATATTTAAACTCAAAAAGTTTTATCGGTTTGTTACTACTGAAAAATATTTAAATTTTGTACCTTGTATAATGATTGTATTCATTATAAAAGTAGCGTGTTTTAAGCAACCATTGGGGTATATTCAAATTAGTTCTGTTCGTAAAAAAATCTCCTCCGGCAGTTACCAAGGAGTAATTAGTATTTGCTATGTAATCGCAGGATGCATCATCTTCTTTGGCACATTTGCAACGATTGTAGTAATTCTTTGGTTCGAAAATTGAGCCAGATTTATCTTTTTCACATGAAAACATTCTACAAAATCCATGAAACAATTTTTTTAAAACAAAAAAATTAAGAAGAAATAAACAGGATATGGACCTCAGACTATTGTTTTGTTTTTGTTTTTGTGTTGGAATTCAGTAATTTTTTAAAACTTGAATTTTGCTTTTTTGCATTTTGTTTTAAATTTTATTAATTATTGTAAATTTTTTTGACTATTTCCGTCAAAAAGATGGTTGGTTAAGTAAACAATATATTCCTGATCAGGGCCGTACCCAGGATTTGAATTGAGGGGGGATTTTTTGGAAGGTGGTTTATAGGGGCTCACAAGGGGGGTCTGGGGGGCGGGAGCCCCCCAGAAATGGTGGGTCTGGGGGCGGGAGCCATCCAGCGGGGTCAAGGGGCAGAGCCCCTTGTCAGGGGGGTCCGGGGGGCAGAATGCCCCCCGGGGTGGAAAATTTTTTAATTTTAAGCTTTTCAAAGGCATCAGGAAACCTAAATTTAAGTACTGAATCTTTATTTATTTTCAGTTGTTTTTTTAAATAAATACAACAAAATAAAATAGTTTTAGGTATTTTATTACTATTTTAATAAAAAAGAACAAACGTTTTCTAAAAAACGTTTTCTTTTTTATACCAAAAAAGTGGTTGAATCGTGACTTCCCGCTCTTTGATACTGCCGCTTTTATGCAAATATTTTCACACAAAACAAAAATACAATATTTTTAAACTCACTGCACTAATGTTTTGAATTATAAATAATTCCTTTTTTATAAATAAGAGCTTTTATGAACCTAAATCACTTTAAATAATGCATTTTGGATAGCTTTAATACATTAAAAAGTGATTTGGAAAAAAAATTTTTTTCTAAATTTTTAAAAAAAATCAAAGGGGGGACCCTTACGAAATTTTTTGCCTTCCCAGAATTTGAGGGGGGGATTAATCCCCCCAATCCCCCCCCTGGCTACGGACTTGCTGATATACCAATGCATGATATAATATACACTAGCAATTCTACTTTTTTTATTCACTTTTTTATTTCTATTTTAAATACTTACCGGGAAATAGGGCTACTTTTTACACATCTAGTGGACATTCCCACTCCTTTTGTTTCAAAATCATTTAGTATTTTTATACCCATCTGTGGAAAAATATTACTGTGACTAAAATACAAAAAACTTCAATATCAAACATCACACAATGTCCATAATCCCTTTTCTTTCATGCTACCGCAATAAAACACTCGCCCCACGGTCACGGTAGTGATACCTTTAGTCTCACGGTGGTAGTATTTTTGAATATTCTGGTGTATATTAGCGATATTTTATCTGCGTATCGCTCATTAAATCACAAAAGAAAAAAAGCTAATGTTATTGTGGGCGCTCAGGGTCATCAGAGATGTAATTTAGTGTTCATGGAGGTGGGGTTTAAAAATGAATGTGCAAATAAATAATGCGCGGTGTTAAACAAATAGCGGGTGGATTGTAGTGAAAATTTAGATTATATCTGTGGGGTTTTATCTTTACTACAGAATTGGAGAGAGCGCTTGATTTGATTAAGCTTGTGTTGAAAACATGTGTTTTTAATGGTTTCAATTGTGAGGATTAAATCTAAAGTTAGATTTTTAAACAAACAGCTTTATTAAAGCAAACCTAGCACCTTAAAGTAATGGAAAGTCAGATCAAAAAACATTTGTTCAAGGCTTTTTTTCCGGCCTAAATTACAGGGAAAAGTATATGATAGGCATATATGACACAGCCTATATACTATAAAAATAAAACGGATTTCATCAATGTATTTTTATGCATCACCGCAAGGCTTGATTGCCCCGTGCGGCCCTTGCATGCTAATATAAAGGAAAAAAATCAGCTAAAAATAATAAAAAAAACAAATAACATTAAAAGGCTAATTTGGTGGCCTAGTGTTTAAGGTGTTTAGTGTTTAAGGTGTGCCATTAAGCCACCAGGACCGTGCTGACCTTCAGGCAGCACCCAACGGGCCTATGAGTACCAACCATCTGGACCTGGTTGCTGGATCTTTTCGTTTATAAAAATGAATCCAGCTTGGCATGGCTAGAGTGATTGTTGTTGTATGTCGGCTACGCATGGCAGTTTTCCAACTAGCAAACTAGTGGACAAATGCAGCTCCATAGTGTGTGGAGTCTGTACCACTAGCCTTGCAGGAACACCTATGCTGCTCATGTACGACGTTAAATGTAAGATCAAAAAAGGCGACGATTTAAAATCCTTTAGCTAAGACCTCGTAATTGGTGAACACTGCGCGCAGTTAACACTAGCGATAAAGGTTGCCAACATCGTTATCAATATTGTACGAAGAGTCTCAACCATGGGGGTGAATTTTTTTTGCCCCTCTTGGCTTGTCTTAGCGCCTGCCCTTTGTATAGGGGATAGAGGAGAAAAGTTTCAGGTAATGCAACAACAACAAAAAAAGTGTTTAAGGTGGCCTCAGAAAGGTAGGCCGGAAGTTTGAATCCACATGAAGTTGATTTTTGCCGAGTTGTGTGCACTTCGTCCCTGCGGTGCGTGGCAGGTAACGGATTCTCTTGCTTCCCATGGTACTATAAAAGATCCAAAGAAGGTTCCGAAGAAGGGTCCAGAAGAATCCGACATTATGTGTCCTGGCAATTTTTTTTTCTCAGTGGTTTATATCTTGTAAGTTAAATTTTATTCATTGTGCTTATCTAGTATTTTATTATATATTATAAGTTTTACATTTATTTTTATCTGTTTTAATTGTTTGCCTTTTCAATTCACTAATATTTTCTTTACATATCAATTTGTTTTTAGCTTTTAATTCCTATGTTCATTTTGGCCTTTTTATATGATTGTTGTAAGCCAACAATTAACCCGCTATATTTTTATTTAGCCTAGCCTTTTGTGGATTACCTTTACTTGCATTTAGTAATTTGTTCTATTATTATGTTCCTTTCTGGATTTTACACATTTCTTTTTTGGTTTTGATTATTAAAACAACCGATGTCAATAAAGAGAGCACTTATTGGATCTACCAAGTTTCGTTAAATATATAATACAAGTTGATTCTCTTTTTGGTTTTTCTAGTTATTTTTACTAAATACTAAGTTCCTGCTTTCGTGTGCTATCCACATGTTTTTATATTAAGAAAACCCAAAACAACATTACCTAAAGAAACCAAAATGCTTGCTTTTAGACGCATCAGATTTTTGATATATCCAAGGTTCCATTACTAAGGAGTCCGAATTGGGAACGCTTGAAGGAGTGAATTCAAAGACAAAATGCGTTATCAAAACCAAAAGTAACGGTAAGACAAACTAAAACAGAAACATTAATTGGTGGAATAGAAATCAAATTTATGAGAAATAAAAAATTGCAGCTACAAATAAAAACATGTGATTTTAAAACACCAAAGACAATAATATTGAGTCTTGCTTATGGTTACATATTCAGTGTGGTCGTCTAGCTTAATGCTAAAATTTTCTTAAATATAATTTTATTTTAGAAACTGACAACAGTTTATGACATTTTTTATCCAAAGTGTTGCAGATTTAAGGCCCGTTCACCCTTTACGCACAATGCACAAATGCACAAAGGCCCGTTCACACTTATACACAATGCACAATGCACTACGGGTGTGCATTGCTGAGAAATTTCATGTTAGCCGCGCCTTAGCTTTAGTACTAAAGGTTCAAATATTGTTTAGCCTTAGCTTTAGTACTAAGCCCAAAAAAGGCTTAGTACTAAAGCACTTTAGCCTTAGTTTTTGCCAAACTGACAAATATAAAACTGTTCCTAAATTTTAATTATATTAATTATCCCTATTTTAAGGTAATTCTTAGTATTGCATTGTTAAGTTTACAGTTAAAACTCAACACTAAAGACGTTTTTAACGTTTATTGCATCAGGTTTTAGTTTTATATTTTAAAAATATTATTTTTAGGCTTAATTTTACAATTTTAAAGTTGCTCTTGTAACTGTATTCCAGTTTTAACTTTAAATGTTAATAGCTATATCAAAAATGGTTAACTATCAAGAATAGTTTTTCTGAAATGAATATCCAAAGCAACAAAACATTTAACAAACATTTTTTATTAAAAAAACGCTTGTTGCATAATAAACTTTACAAAATGCTCATATAAAATATTAAAAATAAGATTATTTTAATATTAAGCACTTAGAAACTCGAAAAATACTTCAAAAAAGCAAAAAAATCAGTATTTTTAAATTTCTTAAAAGTGCGGTGCGGAGTCAAACTTTTTGTCTTCATTTTGGATAATATTTTTGTGAAAACCTTACCCCTACCCCCTAATAGCCCAAATATCTGCAGTGGTTAAGGAGTTATTACCCCTCAAAAATGGCGTTTTTTGACAATTATGTACGTGACAAATTGCTCAATGGGTATTAATATTTACTTTACAAATTATGCACTCAAAGGCTAGTTTCTACTGTAATTTGATACCTTGATCGTTAAGATTGGTTCAGTATTTGTCGAAATATTGCGTTTCCCGTACAAAAAAACCGCGATTTTTTGCTAAAAACACCAAACGACGGCAGTAAAATTTGCCCAACCTTTCTTTCCTTTACTTCGTGTTTGTAGCGAAAAAATCGAGGGTTTTTTGTACGAGAAACGCAATATCTCAACAAATACTGCACCAATCTTAACGATAAAGGTATCAAATTAAAGTAGAAAGTAGCCCGCTTTCTTTTAATGCATAATTTATAACAAAAATCGTTATACCCATTGAGCAATCTTTCACGTACATAATTGTCAAAAAACACTCTTTTTGGGGGGTCAGTACTCCTGAACCACTGAAGATATTTTGCTGAAAAAATTTGTGTGGGCCATTAGGGGCAGGGGTAAGGTTTTCAAACAAAAAATATCAAAATCAAAGACAAAAATTTTGACTCTGCACCGCACCTTTAAACAAAAATAAGACACACAAAAAAATAAAACCCCATATTCATAGAACCTTGAAACCGAAATTCGTTTTAATCGCTTTGATTAGCACTATTGTTTAAAATACTCATTTATGTTTCTTTTAAAGTAAAAATATATTATATTAAACTTCAGATAAGCATGGTTTTTTGGCAGCTAAGAGTGGGGGAAGGGGTTGAGGTGGTGGTTACGCGGGGTAAATTGCATCTTAAATTCTGGGAAGGATGTATCGATGTATGGAAAATTTTGAAATCTAGAAGAGAGTCAGGGTGTGTCTTGTGGGTTTTCAAAACAAAATATGTTAAATGTCAGATTTAAAATCTCGAAGGAGAGCCAGGTTAAAAAAATTGAAATATTTTCTGAGGAGAACTTGATTTTTGTCTAGGAGGGAGGTCCGAAATTTTGTGGTTAAAGGACCCCACCATACCTCTCCATTTCATGGATATAAATCTCATTAAATAATCATGTTTTTGATTGGTGAACACTTTTTTTGGATTTTATGGTCATTTTTTCGGTCAATCTTTTTTGGGTGATTTTCATTTTCCTGGAAAAAGCTAACGTTTTGCCGGGCCCATACCTTTTGCCGAGCTTTTGCCAGCTAATTTCAGTTTAGCCGCGCCTTAGCTTTAGTACTAAGACCAAAAAACCCTTTAGTACTAAAGCACTTTAGCTTTAGCTTTAGTACTAATGACACCCATACAATGCACAATGAATTAAAACTCCGAAAGTAGGTGTTCACACTTACGCACAATGCACGATGTACAATGCATTATCGGATTGGAGTTGGAACGGTGTTCAAAGTTTTATGCGAGTATCAACGCGCTTCAAAAATTTGTACGCACTTTTTTCGCAAAGTACCTACGTTGAAAACTCTTCTGCTTAAAAAACGAATCAAATAATAAATCGTCGTTACAACGGCAAAATGAGCCACTGTCATTATAAAATACAAGTAAATGTGAATCATTCTGTAGTTAACAGGGTCCAATTTTAAATTTAAAATGAGTCACAGTCACATATATTTTTATACGAACTGTGGCTAATTTTGCCGTATTATGACGAAATATTCTTGAACAAACGACTTCACTTTTCATTATACATAAAATTTAAAACATATTTTTGTGTTTAAAAAATATAAAACATAATTCTATGCAAAAATAAATAAAAAGACTGATTTTAGAACTATATTTTGGCTTTTTTTAGCTTTCTTGACTAATTTAGGATTGTTTATCCCACAATCGGTCAATTTGAGTTTTTTGTCAATTTTGATTTGCAGCAACGCTATTCTTTTTCAGGTTTCCTTTTTTAATAAGAAAAACAAGCATTTTAAACCGTATTTAACAATAGTTTTGGCTGAAAATTTTTTTGAATGCATTATGCATCGTGCGTAAGTGTGAACAGGTACTATAATGCATTGTGCATCGTGCATTGTGCATTATGCCTAAGTGTGAACAGGCCTTTATTGAAATCAAATATTTTTCAGGTGCGCAAGTTTAAAAAAATTGAATTTTTTTAACAAACTATAAGCAAGCCTAACGTGTCTGGTGCAGTTGTTTAGTGAATAAAAAAAGAATGAAATGAATGCCACCCACGTAAAAAATGATTTGCATAAATATATACATGTCACGTAAAAAATAATTTGCATACGGTTTGGATAAAAAGTTCGTTTGCAACTGTCGAAGCATCAATTCTTTTGTTACATTATACGGAACGACCAATCAGCTGCTGCATCAACTATGCTCAGGCAAATTATTTCTTAGGTAAGATTCATTCGTGGGGGCCATATGCTAACTTATCAAAATTTTTAAAAACCAATTAGTTAAAATAACAGCTATCATAAATTGATGATAATGATGATACTATAAATTATGATAAATAGCATTGTTTTGATTGTTTATCAGATAATATCACAATACCCAATTCTTATTTAGTACACAATTGCACCACCCACGTTTGGTTAGCATGAAACCAACTTATCACATCAAAAGTAATGAGATTCCCCAAAGCGAAGAAACGCTTGTTGGAAATTCGGACCTCTGTTTTATTTTTGTATGAAGTCCTTAAATAATAATAATAATTAAAAAGCAAAACCAGAGAATATTTTAAATTTTTTGTAAACTAATATTTTTAAACGCTTAGAAGATTGCTTTAAACATATTTATAGCTAAACAAGTTTGAAATCATTCATTTAAAAGGTGGAGTTTCGGAGCTCCGGAACACAATATTGGAAGGTTAAAACAGCAATAATCAAAATATTTTTTTAAGAAAACGAAAAATACAGTTTTAAAACATTAGCAATTGTTTTCAACTTGGAATTAAATTGGCACCTGAATATCCTTCTTTTAGTGGACAAGTCCTCCCTAGGTGATTAACATTAGTTTTTTTAACTAAAAACAACAGTATTTACCTGTGACATAGCACCTTTAATATTTCGACGAAAATGGTGGTATCTTTTTGCAATTAAAGCCCACAGCTGCGTTTTGTATAGACTGATTTTCTTGTTTTGTCGCTTGAATTCCGGGTGTGGAAGAGAAGAGTTGTCAGTCGTTATTAATTTTTCTAAATTTCAGATATGTAATTTGTTTACAGAAAAACTCGGAACTTAGAACCGTAAAAATTAAATTTTAAAAAGTCACAAATTCATAGAAACTTGGAGCTGCAGAAACAAAAACATAACTTATGGAGCACTGAAAAAAAACTTGTTATAAGTATGTTTTCAAATTAAAAGGTTTAAGTTTCAACCACTCAAAAAATATCATTTTGGCTTCATGTTTTTTGGGTTCAAAGTTGTCCAAATTAAAATAAAGACACCATAAAAGGGTTTGGCTATAAAACAAAATTTTTTGTACAATACATAACCATCTAGCAATTCTTTAAATTTTTTTTACAACGTATTAGCTAATTTCTTTATCTTTGGTAACTGAAAAAATTAATTTTGCTTCCTATGAAAAAATGTCCCGCCGGTGAACATTTCATAGAGGAGCGCCGCTATATTTTTGTTTTCGGTGACTTTTTTATAAACGTTTGCTATGGACACATCACCTTTAACTAAGCTCCATCCACAAAAATACAAAAATCAATAAATTACTATGTTAATGTATGTCCTGATTCTCGAAAAGAAAATTTTAAAAGTTAGGTGCGCGTTTTTAAATCGCGACCCTGAAAATTAATTTTAAAAAATAAGTAAAACATTTTTAAAGAAAATTGATAAAATAATACTTAAATTACATGTTGTAAATTAATCTTTTACTTAAATTACCGCAGTAAGGTTTACGTACGACATTTGTCATACAAAAATACCACCACCGTGAAACGGTAGGTTTCACCCATGTCGTACGAAGGTTTTACGGTTGTAACAGGAGAAAAGGCCATCACGGGAACGTGTTAAAGGAGATGTGTCTATAATATAATAATCCGGTATGGCCCGACTCGCTCCTGCCGACTCGCTCCCGGCCCAACTCGCTCCCAGCCCAACTCGCTCCCAGCCCAACTCGCTCCCAGCCCGACTCGCTCCCAGCCCAACTCGCTCCCAGCCCGACTCGCTCCCAGCCCAACTCGCTCCCAGCCCGACTCGCTCCCAGCCCGACTCGCTCCCAGCCCAACTCGCTCCCAGCCCGACTCGCTCCCAGCCCGACTCGCTCCCAGCCCGACTCGCTCCCGTTTAAAACTGTAAACGCATTTTTATAACAGAATATTAGTTTAGTAAAAAATGTACATATGACACAAAATTATATAACAAAAGGAAGATGGATTTGATGCAATGCGTGATGCAGTGTATTATTAGACATTATGCTTTATCGCACAGTAAAGAGGCTTAGGCTTAGGCTGAGGCTTAGGCTTAGGAAAATCCATCTTCCTTTTGTTATATAATTTTGTGTCATATGTACATTTTTTTAACTAATATTCTGTTATAAAAATGCGTTTACAGTTTTAAACGGGAGCGAATCGGGGTGGGAGCGAGTCGAGCTGGGAGCGAGTAGGGCTGGGAGCCGAGTTGGGCTGGGAGCGAGCCGGGCTGGGAGCGAGTCGGGCTGGGAGCAAGAGTTGGGACTGGGAGCGAGTCGGGCCGGGAGCGAGTTGGGCTGGGGAGCGAGTTGGGCTGGGAGCGAGTTGGGCTGGGAGCGAGTTGGGCTGGGAGCGAGTAGGGCAGGGAGTGAGTCGGCGGGAGCGAGTCGTGGCGCAACCCATTAATAATCATATCACTTCCGTTATTGTGTTTCTATTCATGTACCCCCTCCCCCGATGTTCGGAGTTTTCTTACTTGAAGTCACTTAACATTTCGTTGTGTTTTCTGGAATAAAACTACTATTTATTACTTATACTTACATTAATATCTTTTATCATATCAAAATATTACCTCGGTGAAATTGCTCCAAATAGATTTCTTTCTTTTTTTAAAAATTTTTTGATTTATTTTTCTTCGATAATTAAGCAAAACGTTCTCTAAATCTATAATCATAAAGTGACACTATGTAATGAAATCTTGAAAAAATACATAACGGTATTTTTTTTAAACACAAACATTACTATTTTATTTAAAAAAAATTAACATTTTGTAAATATAAAGATGACTTTGAACATCGCTTTAGATCCCAAAAAATACAACAAAGGTTGCAAACTACATGTATTTCACCATAAATAAAA
>JASAMX010031951.1:0-12471 GCA_030248175.1 Microlaimidae sp. YZB2_3 | reverse complement strand
GTTTCGAATTGAATTATTTATCTTTAAACAATAATTTTAGGCCAAGGTTCAGAGGTAAAAAAATGTTCATATCAGAAATGTTTTGTTCAAAATAACAATGTTCGTATCATATAAAAATAAAAAACTCATTCCAACAATTTTGAATCGGTGTTATTTAAAAAATAATCAATTGCACCATTTTTAAGAATATAGACTATTGATGATAGCTCGTTTAAGCTAATCATTTTTGTAGTTATGATGAAATTTGGAATACACCAACAACGCTTTTTTTTACTTTTATTTTACTTAAACTAAAATTCACAAATTATTTTCACTTATAATTTAAAAAATTGATAATTGAAACGCAGTATTTTTTAAACTAATTCTAACAAATAAAAAATCGACTAAAGATAACTAACCGCTTTATATTGTCCAGCAATTTTAGTTTTTTTAGGGGTCGATTTTACTTTAGAATAATTTTTGTTGGTTTTTTTTTCTGTGAAACTCCATAAGGCTGTTTATGAGTAACCTCTTTATTGTTCAAAGCGTAATTTTATATTAATTAAATATTTTTTATGTTTGATCTAAAATGCGGATAAAACAAAAAAGGTAATAATAATAATAAACTATAATGAAATTGGACTCAACTTTCAACTACTGCTTTTTTTCATTTACTCCATTTTTGTACACAGAAATGTCAGACGCAATAATATATCTGCCTCTGAAATGGTTAATTTCTGAACCAGGTTTGTTTTTTTTTTGTTTTATTGCGTCCAACATTTGAATATTATATTTCATACTTTTGTTGTCTGATAAAACTTTCCTGATTTTATGATTAATATTAATGACTTTAATCTATTTTATATAAAATTTCGTTTGGTTAGTAACCTTTACACTCGCGGACGGGTCTGGGGGTCAACTGGAAAAATAAACAATTTGTCGTTGCTACGGCAAAATGAACCACAGTTCGTATAAAATATGTGTGCCTGTGACTCGTTTTAAATTTAAATCGGAAGTCTATTAATTTAAGAATGAGTCACAGTCAGGTGTATTTTATAATGACAGTAGCTCATTTTGCCGTAGTAACGACGAAAAGTAGACCTTTACTTTCTGTCTGTCAGTCGAACATTGATTGTCTAATTAAGTTTGATTGTTATAAAAATTGTACTAATCCAGTGCAACAATTAAAAAATTTAATATGATTTAAAACAAAAATTAATACCGATAACTTTTTTCGGAAATTCAATATCTTGTGTTGTATTAATTTATTGTTAAGACAACGCTCGGTATTGAAACAACAAACACTATATCGTCGTTACTACGGCAAACTAAGCCACAGTTCGTATAAAATATGTGTGTTTGTGACTCATTTTAAATTTAAAACAGGATCAACAAAACAAATACCCTGGTAACAGAACTACCTTAGTGTACAGAATAAGTCACACTAAAATGTATTTTATAATGACAGTATCTCATTTGGTCGTAGTAACGACGATATTTGCGTCGTATGAAAACCTGCATAAGTCAGACACTGAGTATTAACAAAATCTGCTATTTTTCCAGCCGAACACTTAAAAATTCGATTATATAAAATGATTTAACATCGTTAAGGTGAAAAAGTTTGAGCTAAAAATAAATTTAGGGTCCCTAGATGGTACTTAAAGCCGCAACTTTTAGCCGAAAATAGGAAACTCGCAGCTTGGAAGTGGGGAACTTGAAGTTGAAAATTGAAATCTCCGCAACCTATGCTTAAGTCTTAGTCATAGCTTATAAACCTGAACCAAAACTAATTTTCTTACTTTCGCCCCCAACATGAAAATTCTCATATTCTCAGTTCGAACTTCTCCCAAAGTTTCTGACAACAGCAAGTTCCTTGCTTACGATTTCAAAAATTTTGTATTAGAGTTAATACAAATAAGGGTCGGCAAAATGATCTACACTTGCCGCTATTAAGAAAACGATATTTCTTTAATTTTTTTTTATAAAATCGAATACATTTATTTGTAATTTCAAATTTTATTTGAATTTGTTTTTTTTTTTCAGCAAAAGCACGCAATTTTTTTGCATACTATATATGGATTTAAACAATAATTAATAGAAAAAAAACCTAGGTAACTAATAATTTATATATAGGGAAAAATTATAAAAAATATTAAATGATTGAGACCGATTTCGCCATAAAAAGAGTTGGTAAAAATGACAATGTTGGTAATTTTTTTTGTGAAGATGAATTTCAAAGTGAATCCTACTTTTTGTTTCTCCCGATTAAGACTGAAAAACCGTTAATTTTTTGTTCATAAATTAGTGTAACTGGGGTTTAAAATGCACCATACTTCCTATTTTTACATTAAAACTTAAAAACTCATGAATCTTATATCTATATATCTAAGTTTATATATAGTTTATAAATTTTGAAAGACTAAAAATAATTAATTCATCGGTTTAAAATCAAAATATTGCTTTCTTTATCAAAATATTTTGAGAAAATTTTGAGAAAAATTTTGAGAGATCAAAGTAATTAATTTATCGGTTTAAAATCAAAATACTACTAGTTGAAAATGTTCAATATTGATTAATTAAAAACGTTTAACTATGCTGGGTAGGTACGTTCAAAATAAAAAAGAATTGGAATAAAAGTTTTGCTTTGCCTTTAAAAGCCGCCTGCGTGTAAAAGTATTTTTAAAATAAATAAAAAGTTGCTTAACTGTTGTAAGATAATTTGGAAAAAAGCATTCGAATATTGGAAGCGTAATTTCAACAACTCAATATCACTATTTTGCTTAAAAAAATTAAATAGATGTTTTGAGATTAGGCTTTAAATTTTGAATGTTTTTACACTCAACATATTAGTAAAATCAATATAATTTCATTTTTAAAATAGTTTGGGTAGATTGAATGGATTTCGGTAAATGTTTTAGTGTTTTCTTTTAGCTTAACCCGTCCGTGAACAAAATGGACAATCAGCTAATTCAACGTTATTCAAACCTCATATTTATATTTTTAAAACTAAAGTCGAAGGCTGTTGAAAAACGTGAAATCTATTAAGCAAAGGCTTTTGCATATAATCCGTCAACAAAAAATAATTCGAAATAATAATCCTCTAATTTTTTTTCTTAGATAAGTTGATTTGCAATTTCCTTTTGTGGTTTCCTTCTATTGCAAATTTCCTTTTATTTTATTTTTTTTTTAGTTACAACAATAATAAAAATAGTACAATAAACAAAAATGAGTTGCGGGTATTTAAAATAAACAAGCCGAATTAAAAATAATTCATATAAATTTAAATAAAAACTACACAAACATTTTTTTGGGTTTTTTGTTTTTTGTTTTGTTTTTTTGGTGTTGTGGTTTTGGATTGTTTTTTTTTTGTTTTTTTTTTTTGTTTTTTTTTTTTTTTTTGGGTTTGGTTAATTTATTTTTATTTTTGATTTTTTTTGTGGTTTTGGGTTTTTTTTTTTTTTTTTTTTTTTGTTTTTGGTTTTTTTTTTGGGTTTTATTTTAATTGCTTTTGATTGGTGTTGTTTTTTTTGATGGGGGTTGTTGCTTTTTTGTTTGGTTGTTTGTTTTTTTATTTTTTTTTTTTTGTTTTTGTTGTTTTTTTTTTTTTTTTTTTAGTGTTTTTTTTTTTTGCATAGGTTTTTGCATTATAGGTTAAGGCTTGCTTTAATAAATTAAAATATAGAAGAATAGATAATTGAATTTGTTTTTTTAGTTATTATAATTTCAGTGGTAGCTGTATCTGTTTTTTTTTTTTTTTTTTTTTTTTTTTTTTTTTTTTTTTTTTTTTTTTTTTTTTTTTTTTTTTTTTTTTTCTTTTATCATAATAAAACAAATCATGAGTTCCAAACTTACAATTCGATTACAAAAAAAGTACTTGTATATATCCAAATGAGTTTTTGGAAAATTTAGTTTAAAACCATTACCCTTTGGGCGCTCATCTTCATTTAATTGAAAAAAATAGTAAAATTTATGTCAACAAGACCGTTTAAAAGTTTATAGCATAATATAAGGTCAGTTTTTAAACGTCTTTTTGCAAGCGTCTCAAGACATAGTTTAGATAGCCTTGTTCATTTGAAATTAACTTGTTTTTGCGTAAGAAACTTAAAAAGTCATCAAAAACAACTCCTTCCATAATTTTAGAACAAACACATGTTAGAGATATCCCACGATATATTTCTTTTAGACTTGCAAAACTTTTTTTAAAAATTGGACAAAAAAAGCATCTCTCAATAGATTGGGTATTTTTCCTGTGTCCACAGATAATTCAAAAATGCGAGCTAAAAGGCAAGCGATTTTTTCAGCAGTGGGCTTATGATAATATGCTGGAATATTATCAGGCGTTTTTGAAAATTTAGATGGTAAACTCTGAAGCTTTTTTAAAATGACACTGACTGGAAATAACAGGTTATAAATGCCTTCATTTTTAGCAATGCGATTTTCGAATTGAGGCATAATACAATTATCTTTGGTAAATACGCTAGTAAAATAATTTTTAAATATTTCACATTTTTTCTAGCATCTAAGGTTAAATTTCCGTCAAATTTTTTAATAGGACCTATTTTGGAAAAACCGGTTTTCAATTTTTTACTTGTATGTTTGTAGAATTTGCGCGTGTCTCCGCCACTAAGAGCTTTTCTAAGTGTTCGTGAAAGAGTCTTAACTGTTTTTTTATATTTTTTAGCTGTGGTTTTATAATTGACTTCAGCTACTATTGAAACTTTAGATAGACGAAAAAGACGAAGCTTTTCTTTAGCAAGCAGTGTTATATTTCGGGGATACCGCGTTTTCTTAACATTAATAATCTTATTTGGAACATACTTTTCTATACATTTTAGATTAATATCAACGAATTTATTATAAATTTCGTTCGTATTTTCAGATGATTCAAAAATAATTTTTCAGTTTACAGTATCCAAATAATTATTAATTTTGAAAAAATCTGCCGCACGATAATCTTTAACTCTACACGTTTACTTTTCATTTTAGTTTTTGCTGAAAAATTAACCAAAAAATTTAAAGAGTAATAATCACAAGTATAAGAAAAAAGTTCAGAAATTAATACTTCGCTTATGAGGTTGTGTTGGTTGGACATTATTAAATCAAGTATGTTTCCACTAATATGGGTTGCTTATGAGGTTGTGTTGGTTAGACATTACTAAATCAAGTATGTTTCCACTAATATGGGTTGGAAAAATAATACAAATTGATCAAGCCCACAGTCCAGAATTCCATTTAAAAAATTTTGATGGAGTTGGTCATTGTTTAAAACTCTTGGTGTGCCCCACTCAATAGCTGGAAAATTAAAATCCCCCACTATAATACAAGGATATTCTACAAATGTTAAAAATGCATTAAGATCATTTAAAAGTGACAAATTAAAATTTTCTTCCTCGCGTGAATCAAAAGAAGGCGGGTGGTATTGGCAGACAAGTGCACCGTTCACACCCATAATGTCAATGGCTATACTTTCTATAGTTAAGTATTTGCTTTCAACTTTTATTTCACATATTCTAAGGTAAGATTTTGTCAGTATTTCCACGCCACCGCCTTTTTTTGTAGTTTGGTCACAACGATAAACTTCATAAGTATTATTTAACGCTAACAACGAGTTTAAACAAGTGATATTTAACCACGTTTCAACAATACAAACAAAATCAAATGATCCTTTTGATAGCAAAGCGACTAATTCATCTATTTTGTTTTTTATACTTCTAGCGTTAAAATACTTGAAGCTTAGGCCTTCGCAACCAAAATATCATTTTTTTTGTTATTTTCGGATTTAGTCTCACTGCGCGTTGTGCGCTTTTCCGGCTTAGGAATATTCGGAGGCTGATAATCCTCTTTCACAACCCTTTTCACATTCCTTTTGGAAACTACTTTCCAATTTTCAGGTGATAAACCCTCACGTAATACATAAAAGTTATTTTTACCCAACCTATCTCTTTCTTTGTAATTTGTAAATCGGCAATTTTTTTTTCTCTCATTTAAAGTATAACTGGGTCTATACAATAAATATCAGAGTACTGAGCGTGATTTCGAAGGACTTTGCTGCGGCTAAATATCTTATTTCTGTCTGCACTTGGCTGGAAACGGAGTTTTTATAACCGGTTTGGAAAGCGCGGCGATGACTGACCCATCCTGAAGGCGCCCGGAAAAAATACATTCTGCAAAATATCTTCGGAAAGAATATCTTCTGAAAGTCTTTTAAATTCTCAACTAAAGAAAACTTTTTTTTTCCTAAGCCTTAACGATACCTTAAAATCAAGCTAAGACGACATAAAAAAGTTTAATAAAAGCTTTAAAAGTTTTTAATAATACTGAATAATTTACTGCTGAAAGAAGATATTTTTTCCGGAAGATATTTTGCAGAAGGTTTTTTTTTTCGGACACCATCCTGAAAGCTTCAACTGGCTTCGGAGGAGAAGAACCAACTATTGCATATAGAATGCTGTAAAGAAGGCGCCAAAAAGCTTCCATATCGGCAGTTTCAGGCACACCTTTCAAGACCGAAAACTTTTCATTGTTCTTGCGTTTGTTTTCCTCCGCAACCATATAGGTCTCATCGGCGATTCCAGTTCAGATCGTGAAACCGGCTGGGCCTTCCGGTTTCTTTAACGTTTTCTTTTCGGCTTCTGCAACTGAAACGGCTCCTTGTTTCCTGTGACCTCGCAGTCGAGATCCGAATCGTTGCTGTCAAGAGTCTTCAAACTGTCGGACTCTACTGGGCCAGTGCATTCCAACTGTGCGATGCGAGCATTTAAAGCGGCTATCTGTTGCGGTAAAGACCGGAGCTCCTTAGAACAAACTGTGCATGCAAGAATGACAGTAGGAGCCAAACTTGTGAAAGATTTATAGGCACCTTGCATGAATATACATAAGCGTATCATAATGATATTTTTTTGCGTAGTATGCTCATTTTTAAAGCGCGCGAAATTTCAGTTGATCCGTCGGATCAACCGATCGGTTGATCTGAATACAACGAAAGATAAGTAGGGGATACGGTAATTATCCATTATGGTGACGCTTATGTATATTGCATACTTCATGTATAAACCGAGTTCCAGTGCAAGGTGCCTATTGTCCAATCCCATGCATGGTATATGGAAAGGCTTGCTACAAAATTTGCAGTACTCCAAGTTGTTATCCCCTTCCGCAATTGGTAAAATGCAAATGCCGCAGTTGGTCATTTGCAGTTAATGGCGTCAATTAAAAAAACGAGTCACTCCTTCCAACAGAAGATTAGTCCAAATAATAATGGTGGGCAACGCACCCAAACAATTTTAACGTTCTCAATTAATGGGAAATTTAAGGGTGTTTGGAACGGTACGGGGTCTTTAGAGCCACAAGCAGGGAACTTGGAGCCATTGAAAATTTTTGGGAACTTGGAGCCACGAGCCATGGGAACTTGGAGCCTTTCAGAAAAAATGGTTTGGGGTGAAATTTAGGTTTCGCTTAGGCTTAGATACACGTTTTAGTGATTTTTATTTTTGGCTTCAAGTTCCCTACTTACGGCTCTAATTTCCCCACTTACGGCTCCAGATTCCCTATTTTTGGCTCCCAGTTCCAGCTGCAAGTTCCAGCTCCAAGTTCCCAAGGCTCCATCGACCCTAAATCTTTGGAACAAGCCCAGTTATTTTGAAGTAAAGTTTTGAAGGTGTTTTAGCAAAAAACTTTCGTTTTTTGTTTGACGCTACCTGATGTCATTTCGGCTTAATAAATTTAATTTTACTAACAAAATGCATTTATTTGTTTGAAATATCCAGCTGCTCTGTTTGTTGGGTTTCTTGCATTTTCCAAAATAAATTATGTTATTATGTTGTGCGTTCTATTTAATTAAAAATCAGCGCATCAAAAAACGACGCTTAAAAAAATCCATTTTACCATCAACATTAATTTTTAGGATAAATTATCCTGTTTCCTTATTACTTGTTGGAATTGAAATGATCGTAAAAATTTAATTTTTTGACTACTTTGGCTAACTTTCTACAGAAAATCCTTTAATTCCGTCCATTATAATTAAATAAATTTAATTAAGAGTAAACGTTGAGATTAATTAAAAATTGACAGTTTTCATGGTTATTTTAACAAAAATATTTTAATATAAATTATATTTGAAACTGGATTGAAATATGCAAAAACACAAGAAGTATAAAAAACAAAAAAATCAAAGTTTTTTATGCATAAATCTCTCTCAAAATTTGTGTTACAATAACCGAAACTGTCTTTTTAATTATCTCACGTTTACTCTTAATTAAATTTATTTAATTATAATGAGAAAAAACGGAATTAAGGATTTTCTGTAGAAAGTTGGGGCCAAAGTAGTCAAAATTAGATTTTTCAGATCATTTCGTCCAAAAGCGAGTAATAAGGAAACAGGATAATTGCTAAAAATTAATGTTGATGGTAAATCGATTTTTAACATTTTGGTGCGTAATTTTTAATTAAATAGAACGCACAACGTAATAAGACATAATTTATTTTGGAAAATGCAAAAAACCCAACAAAACAGAGCAGCTGGATATTTCAAACAAATAAATGCATTTTGTTTAAAATTAAATTTATTAACAATGACATAGGCATCCAAACAAAAAACGAAAGTTTTTTGTAAACGCCTTCAAACTTTACTTCAAAATAACTGGGCTTGCTTCCAAAGATTTAGGGTCGATGGAGCCTTGGGAACTTGGAGCTGGGAGCCGAGAGTGGGAGTAAAAACCACTAAGTGGGGAAATTAGAGCATAAGTATAGGGAACTTGAAGCCAAAAATAAAAATCACTAAAACGTGTATCTAAGCCTAAGCGAAACCTTAAATTTCACCCCCAGAACTTTTTTTTCTGAAAGGCTCCAAGTTCCCATGTTGGTCGTCACTCCAAGTTCCCAAAACTCAGATGGCTCCATTTCCCTGCTTGTGGCTCTAAAGACCCCGTACCCTACGCCTTAACCCCATTAATTGAGAACGTTAAAATTGTTTCGTGTCCCCACCATTATTATTTGGACTAATCTTCTGTTGGAAGGAGTGACTCGTTTTTTTAATTGACGCAAAAAACATTTGCAAATGACCAACTGCGGCATTTGCATTTTTTACCAATTGCCGGAAGGGAATAACAACTTGGAGTACTGTGCAAATTCTAGCAACCTCCATATACCATGCATGGGATTGGACAATAGGCACCTTGCACTGGAACTCGGTTTATACATGAAGTATGCAATATACATAAGCGTCACCATAATGGATAATTACCGTATCCCCTACTTATTGTTGGTCTATTAGATCAACCGATCAGCTAATCCAACAGATCAACTGAAATTTCGCGCGCTTCGATCGGTTAATTACCATACTACGCAATAAAAATACGTAATTATCCATTATGACGCTTATGTATATTGCATACTTCATGTATAAACCGATTTCCTGAGGGTGCCTAATTAAATCTTTCCGCATTTGGCTCCTACTGTCATTCTTGCATGCACAGTTTGTTCTAAGGAGCTCCGGTCTTTACGGATCGCCGCTTTAAATGCTCCGCATCGCACAGTTGGGATGCACTGGCCCAGTAGAGTCCGAACAAAGACTCTTGGCGCCGACGATTCGACAGCAAAATTACAGGAAACAAGCCGTTTCAGTTGCCAGAAGCCGAAAAGGAGACGTTTTAAAAACCGGAAAGCCCAGCCGGTTTACGATCTGAACTGGAATCGCCGATAAGACCTATATGGTTGCGGAGGAAAACAAACGCGAGATGAAAAGTTTTCAATCTTGAAAGGTGTGCCTGGAAACTTGCCAATATGGAAGCGTTTTGGCACCTACAGCATTCTATAATGCAATAGTTGGTTCTTACTCCTCCGAAGCCAGTTGAGACTTTCAGGATGGTGTCCGAAAAAAAAAACCTTCTGCAAAATATCTTTCCGGAAAAAATATCTTCTTTCGGCGGTGATATTCAGTATTATTAAAAACTTTTAAAACTTTTTTTGAGCTTTTCATGTCGTCTTAGCTTGATTTTAAGGTATCGCTTAGGCTTCCAGAAAAAAAAAAGTTTTCTTTTAGTTTAGAATTTAAAAGACTTTCAGAAGATATTCTTTCCGAAGATATTTTGCGGAATGTATTTTTTCCGGGCGCGCCTTTCAGGATGGCTCGTTCAATCATCGCCGCGCTTTCAAACCGGTTATAAAAACTCCGTTTTTGCCAAGTGCAAGAACAGAAATAAGATATTTAGCTGCCAGCAAATTCCTTCGAAATCACGCTCAGTACTCTGATACTTATTGTATAGACCCAATTATACTTTAAATGAGAGAAAAAAAATTGCCGAGTCTACAATTACAAAGAAGGATAGGTTGGGTAGAAAATTAACTTTTATGTATTACGTGAGGGTTTATCGCCTGAAAATTGGAAAGTAGTTTCCAAAAGGAATGTGAAAAGGGTTGTGAAAGAGGATTTATGGCCTCCGAACATTCCTAAGCCGGAAAAGCGCACAACGCGCAGGTGATAAACAAATAACAAAAAAAAATGATATTTTGGTTGCAAAGGTCTATTTTATTTTTTACGCTAGAATAAAAAACAAAAATAAATGAATTAGACGCTTTTTCCTATCAAAAGGATCATTTGATTTTGTTTGATGTTAAACGTGGTTAAATATCACTTGTTTAAACTCGATTTGTTAGCGTTAAATAATACTTTTATGAAGTTTATCGGTGACCAAACTACAAAAAAAGGCGGTGGCGCTGGAAATACTGACAAAATCTTACCTTAGAATATGTGTAAAATAAAAGTTGAAAGCAAATACTTAACTAAAGAAAGATTATAGCCATTGACATTATGGGTGTGAACGGTGCACTCTTTCTGCCCCCCGCCTTCTTTTGATTCACGCGAGGAAAAAATTTTAATTTGTCGCTTTTAAATGATCTTAATCAATTTTAACATTTTGTAGAATATTCCGTGTATTCTATAGTGGGGGATTTATTTTCCAGCTATTAGTGGGGCACACCAAGAGTTTTGAACTGACCAACTCCATCAAAATTTTTTTAACGTTAAATGGAATTCTGGACTGTGGGCTTGATCAATTTGTATTATTTTTCCAAATACCATATTAGTGGAAACTACTTGATTTAGTAATGTCTAACCAACACAACCTCATCACCATATTAGTGGAAACATACTTGATTTTAATAATGTCCAACCAACACAACGAAGTATTAATTTCTGAACTTTTCTTTATACTTGTGATTATACTCTTTAATTTTTTCGTTAATTTTTCAGCAAAGCTAAAATGAAAAGTAAACACACTATTATGTAAAAGATTATCATCCGGCAGATTTTTTCAAAATTTAATAGTTATTTAGTGTGTAAACTGGAAAATTATTTTGAATCAGTCTGAAAATACGAACGAAATTTATAATAAATTCGTTGATATTAATCTAAAATGTATAGAAAAGTATGTTATTAATGTTAAGAAACACAGTTATCCCCGAAACATATTTGCTAAAGAAAAGCTTCCCGTATTTTCGGTCTATTTTTTCAATAGTAGCTAAAGTCAATTATAAAAAAGCGCGTCTAAAAATATAAAACAGTTTCACGAACACTGAGAAACTCTTATAGCAGAGCACGCGCAAATCTACAAAAATTACAGAGTCAAAAACATTTTTCCAAAATAGGTCCCTATTAATTTTAGACAGAACGTACTTTAATACTAAAAAATGTGAAATCTTGAGATTATTTTTACTATACACAATAATATATGCTAATTAAAAATCATTGCTAAAAATGAAAGCCAGTTTTTATAACCTGTTATTTCCAGTCAGTGTCATTTAAAAAAAGCTTCAGATTTTCAGTCTAAATTTTCAAAAAACGGCCTAATATGTTCCAGCATATCATAAGCCCACTGTGAAAAAATCGCTTGCCTTTTAGCTCGCATTTTTGAATTATCTGTGGACACAGGAAAAATACCATAGAGATGCTTTTGTGTCCAATTTTTAAAAAAAGTTTTGCAAGTCAAAAGAAATATATGATAAAAATATATTAACATGTGTTTGTTCTAAAATTATCAAAGAGTTGTTTTTGATGACTTTTTTAAGTTTCTTACGCAAAAAAAAATTCGAATGAAGCAAGGTCTCTAAACTATGTCTTGAGACGCTTGCGAAAGACGTTTAAAAGACTCTAAACCTACTGTATATAAACTTTGCAGAACATTTATTTGACCGTAAATTTTCCCTATTTTTTCAAATTTGAAGATGAATTTTCCGAAAAAAACTCATTTGGATATATACAAGTACTTTTTTTGTTCATCGAATTGTAAGTTTTGGAACTCGCTACCCTCAAGATATTGTGTCAGCTACCACTGTAAACATTTATTAATAGACTAAAAAAGTACAATTATGTATATTGCTTTCTATGTTGTATGTTTTTTTAAATTTTTATTTTAACTTTTAGAACCTTTTTATATTTGTATGCGTTGTTTAGTTTATAAACCTTTGTATGCGGTATTTAGTTTTATTAAGAAGCAATAC
>JASAMX010031950.1:0-19902 GCA_030248175.1 Microlaimidae sp. YZB2_3 | reverse complement strand
TTGTTCGTTCAGTTGCGTATTGCTGGGTAAAAAATTAGGAAATTTGGGGGGAGGGGGGGGGCCCTAGATTTCAGTCTAGGGGGGGGCCCAAAATTTTCCAGGCTGGGGGGGGTGGGGGTGGGCCCAGCCTCCGGCCCCCCCTCTCACCGGTCTGCCCCCACCCAAAAAAAAGTAGCCAAAAATTATGACGCCATTTTTTAACCTATGATGACGCCATCATCGCGAAATTTTTGCAAGTTTTTAGCCTATTTCAATGCATTTTAAACCATTTTGGATTTGGACCTATTTTTAAATTATTTTCGCTTTTTTGTCCAACATTATTTTGTCAAAATTTGTAACATTATTGTAACAATATTTTGTTAAAATTTTTTTGTAAACTAATTTTTTTCCAAAATTTATTTAAAACAATAAAAATAGTTTCACAAATACAGCTAGACTAGTTTAAAATGTATTTCAAGACTAAATGAGCTTCAAATCACTCATTGAAGGGGCGGAGCTACGGAACTTGCCCCTTTTTAAGCAAAAGTCGAAACGTATTTTATCACTCTTTAAGAATATACGATTAAAATAAAAAGTTATTTTTTTAATCAGAGATAAATCCGGAATGCCCATGTTTTACGAAAAAATTATTGTTATATATTTTTGGTTTTACTACACGGAAATTTTTATACACCATTTGTGTGTTTATTTATATTTACCTAACCACGACAGAAAAATAAATAAAACAAAAATACTTACCAACACTACCACGGCCCAAAATTATACTTTAATATGCGTATATTGATTTCTTAAATATGCAAATTTCCGTTTGAATCACTAAAATCTGGTAGTTCCTGCACGCAATATCACAGTACTCTTTTGCGTCCGTACTCTTTGTGCCCTACTCTTTTGTTCCAGTACTGTTTCGTGCGTACTCTTTTGCAAAACCCGGGACTATTTTGCGGTACTGTTTCGTGCCGTACTCTTATGATAGGAAGCCGCATAATACATGGGCAAGTCCCTACAGAGTAAAGGGAGTAAACCCGGATTACAGGAAAAAGGATAGAAATGTGAGGAACGCATTTTACCAATATCGTTTTTTTTTTTGTTTTTTTCAGTGCATTTTACCCATATCATGTTTCAATTTTGAAAAAAGTAAAAAACGCTAAATTTAGCTCAAAACGTTCTTTTTCTAGCATTTTTGAGCTTTTTATTGCTTAAAACCATTGCGACTTCAAAAGTTTAGTTTCGAAGTACCTAGAAATTGCTTTTTGAAGGCATTTTTTTCTTTATTTTTCAAAAATTTGGAAGGGGGGATTTAAATTTTCTCCACACTCTCCTCACTTCTCAGTGGGTAAGGAGGGGGTTAAACCCTCTTTTGGGGGGTTAGGGGGAATAAACTTTTCACCCCATACCCATGTGGGGTGCGTGGGCTAGCGAAGGTACGCTAAAAATAGACATTTTACGGGTACGTCACAGTGTACAAAAAAGTGCTTGAAACCAAAATTACCATATTAAGGAATATATTTTTATCATATCTCTTAACTCCACGAATGAAATTTTTAGACAAAAAGAGTAAGATTCATTTTTATTGTTAACCAAGAACTTGGCAAAGCGCTAGCGAGCTTTATACGAAACAAAAATCAGCAGTTTTAGCAGGAAATTTTCATAATTTTATATATTCTTTTTGTTATATCGAGCACGATCCAAGGAAGACCAACCCTCCCCCCTACTTCTCTGCCAACTTGGTGAGCCACTCAAATTAATAGGAGGGAGACTACGGTTTTAAGATAATCTTATAAACTGCCACACACTAATGTACTGATTAATCGGAAGCCTGTTCTTCAAACAAACAAATATACAAAATCTAGAAAAGTAACAAATGCGAACTTTAGGGTAACGGACTTAATTCGGCCAGCCTTAATTTAGGCCACAGGCTGTTATTTCTGCCACGCGTAAAATTCTGAAATCAACGGCATATACCTAAATAGATCATCATGTCATCTATATCCACATGTGCAATTCATTTTATAACCTTGCGCACAGCAAATTAACAGCTGATCCACAAAAATTAACTAGTAAAATTAAGTCCGTTAACCTAAATTTGTAATTTTCAGATCGGTAGCGGAAAAAAGTTTCAAACGGAAGAGCGAATCGGATCTGGGGGGCTTTCTGCCCGGAGCGAATCTGCTTTAATGTCGGTCGCGAACTCTACGTATTCCCATTACAGGTACTTTTTCATTTTACCAATGCGTTTTTACTGTGGATAATTTTATTGCAAAATAAAAAGAGTAAATTTTTTTATTATATCGTCGTTTTTATTGTTTTTAAAATACTCTATTGCGAGATGGAAAGGAAGCAGCAGATCTTTTTTTAAACTTTTTAGTAAAATCAAACAACCTGAAGTGTTGTCTGGTTTAGCTACCGTGTATAAAAATGTATACAGACCTGTGCACCGCCCCCCCCCGGGTTTTATTGGGGATGGCAAGCAGGGGAGAAAGAAAAAAAAAGGGAAAAGGGACAAAAAAGCTAAAATAAGGTAAAAATAGGTCTAAAAAGTCTTCAAAATGCATTGAAATAGGCTAAAAATTGCGAAAAATTCCGCGATGATGGCGTTATTATAGGTCAAAAATGGCGCTATAATTTAGGGTACTTTTATTTTTTGGCATAGGAGGGGGGGCAATAATAAGGGGGGGGGTAATCCTCAAAAATATGGGGGAGGGGGCATTTCCAGACCGTGCACAGGTCTGCGTTATAGTAAACATTTAGAGTGGCAGATTAATATGTAAAAAGAATTTTTTACCCAACATGACACGGGTGCCTTTTTAAGAGGTGGAGATTATCGTTATGGGCGTTTTAAACTTCTTATAATTATTTTCTACGCACTTTATTGCTTTATTTTAGAGGTGTTAGAAATGCAGCTGATTTAACAAGGCCAATTGATAAAAGAGTTTACAAAGGTATGATTTTTATGTTAAATAGCGAGTGAAAAAGATCAAACCTTTTTAACGTGACACACGAAAGCTTCCTGAATTTTTAATTGCTATCACTGAGAATGAGAAAAGGTATAGAGGGTTTCCGTATTCCACAGCCACATGACATTTGTGGGCTCGGGTGGGAGTTGTTGATAGTTATTCAAAACCGTTATTCAAAGTTACTTTAAATTATTTTAAAGCTGAAACTTTGAAGTTTAAAAAATTTTAAATATAAAACCAAAAAAGTAAAAAAGTGCAATTAAAATGGGTTTGTTTTGACCTAAAAGGGTTTTAAATTGATTTTATTTACCGTTGTACAAATAATATTTGGTTGTTATATATAATTTTTGTACAATATACAATTTTTGTTTACCTTTTCAGTGTCCATTCAAAAATTTTCTACCTCTGTTCAGGGACGTAACCAGGAGAGGGGGGGGGGGCGGCCACCCCAAAATGGTCGCCAGAGAGTAAAATTTGTGGGTTTTTTGTGGCTAAAAATTCAAAATTTTATACTATAAACTATAAAATAATTTTAGTACCCCAATTGACCTCCAAAAAACAAACATTAGATAATACGTTATTAGGCCAAAAACAGTGTATTATACAGTTACAGTTTTATCCACGTTTATCCCTGTTTTTTAACGTTTTCAAAAATTAAGGGGGGGGGGGGTTCCGCCCCTCCCTCAAATTTTTTTTGTGCTACAATCCGGCCCCCCCCCCCCCCCCCCCCCAAATGAAACCCCGGGTAACGTCCCTGCCTCCGTTATTAAGCATTTTTACACTAATTAATTAATGGTGAAATTATGGGAGTACCTTCGATTTATTCCGGAATAAAGAAAATTAAGTTCATTCATTCCCGCTATTTTTGAAAACAGGGTAAAAAATGTGCAATTTTCCAAAAACTAACCACTAAATTCAGTAATAAAACGTATTAATGTTGTTGTTTTAACCTTGTTTTTCTCGCAATTCGCTCACATTTATTATGTTAAAACTTTATTTAATGGCAATTGTGTTGTGTTAAAGCATCTGTCACAGTTAACTGTTTCCTTCTACAGTTGCTGAAATCAAATAGCATTTTAATAATAATCCTAATGTATTATTTTTGAGAATCATGTGTAAAAGCCTATGACATAGCCTAACAGGACATAACATAAGAGGATATTGTCCTCTTATGAAGTTTTTGTTTTCGAGTACTATTTGATCTAGCAAAATAATGGATTATTTTAGTGATAAGCAGAACTGCGAAATTCTCAGAACATCGAAACCGGAATTGGAATTTTCTAAAAATACGAAACAGGAACCGGAACCGGAATTCCAAATTTTACCCGGAACATCCGTAACTCGGAACCGGAACTGCCAATTACACTGCGAAACCCCCGGAACCACGGAACCAGAACCGGAATTGAGATTTTCCAAAAATCCGGAACTGCAACCGGAATTCCAAATTTTTCCCGGAACATCCGGAACCGGAACTACCCATATTATTTATTTTGTATATTGAATTGTTTCAGGAACATTTCCGACATGTCACGACTTTAACCAAGAGCTTGGAACATCGGATTCTTGCAGTTTAATTATTGGATTTAGCGCCGGACAAATTCAGCTAATTGATCCTTTTAAAAAGGAAATGCAGGTAACCCGTTGGAATTTCTTCAGATTTTTGCGTGTTTTTTGCCGTAAAAATTCAATAAATGGAGATATATTCCTTGAGGTTTTCTGCCGGTTAGAACGTTCAGAATTGTTAGAACGCACCAAAGAATTTAGCGTTTTAAGTGCTCTATTAATTTAGCTAATTTAGATGATGCTGTATGTTTCTTTATTTTAAATAAAATCAAGAGTGCTTTTTTGCTTAAGTGCTGACTTTACAGCTAACTATTTTTCATGCTAAATTTAACACTGGAATTGAAGCTAAAATAGTATCTTCGGATCGGAAATTAAAAACAAAACCAGAGGAGAATCATAACGGCTAAAAATGCTTTAAATGAATTTTTGACGAAAACATTCTTTTATCTTATTGTTTTCAATTTTGAAAAAGTATAAAATATTAGATTTTTTTTACATAATAGACATTTCGTAATAGTTCAAAATGGGTGGGTGAGTAATTTCTTAACTTTACAGCTAACAATTTTTCATGCTAAATTTAACACTGGAATTAAAGCTAAAATAGTATTATCAGAAATTCTAAAAACCAGAGAAGAATCCCAACGCCTGAGAACATAGAACAACGCCTAAAATTATAAAACGCCAAATTAAAATATTCTTAATGGTTAAGTTATGCAAGGTTATCAGTAGCTTAACAATCTCTTTAAATAGATGAACAAGAGGGGGGGGGTAGGATGGGGTCCCCAACTTTAGGTACTTTTTTTATACTAAAGTTTCTTCCAAAAACGTGAGTTTTTTACACAAATTCATGTTTTTACACCCTTTTTATACCAGAATATAGCTTTTTCTTTAATAAACTGTCGTATTATCTTATAAACAACTATTATTAAACCTTTAATGGTTTAAAAGTATTTTGCTTCGAACATTGGACCCCACCTGACCCCCTGCAGGTTTCAAAATCTTCCACACCGGGTCGACCCCCTGGAAAGCTGGGGGGAGGTTTGCGTTCAACCCCCCTTTAGATTTTGAAATGTCATTTACCCTGGGTAAATACCCCCCTCCCAGCTTCGGTGACCGTGTTCATCAATACCTGGGAATGTTTTAAATGAATTTTAGACGAAAATATTGTTTTATCTTATTGTTTTCAATTTTGAAACAGTGTATTAGATTTTTTTGCATTTTCAAGTTTTTGATTCAGCAAAAAATTATAGAATTTTCGGAATAGTTCAAAATTTGTAGGTGGGTTAATGGTTATATTTTCAACTTATAGGGATAATGAGGATAATCCGAACGAAATATGGGGATAATCCGAACGGCACAAGCTAAAATATTGGTACTTATATCAATAATCAAGCATACTTTACAATACGCACTACATAGTTTACTTTCTGTGTTCAAATCTTGTCGTGGTTTTAATTTAAAGTATTTTTTACTAAGCTCAAGATTTTTTTTTATACTTGTCATTTCAGATAATTACCTATTGTTAAATTTACTTTGAATAAAAATAGTTTTATTTGTGTTTTTTGAATTTAGTTTTATTAAAATTAAAGTTTTAGATCTGAAGTAAAAAAAGTTTTTTTAGATATCAAAATTATTTAATGAAGATCGGCTCACAGATAAATCACGGGTAACGTGCTTGAAGTGGGTTCCAGGTAAATTTTAAACATAATATTAACTTAATAGAATTAATGGAGGTACTGTACAGGCAATCATGGGCGTAGCCAGGAGGGTCTAAGGGGTCTAGACCCCCCTTTTTTGGTTGGCAAAGGGAAAAATTTTAGGTTAGACCCCGCTTTTGGGTCGCCAAGTATAAAAATTTGGGGGTCCAGAACGGCCTTTTTTTAAAAATTTTCTTGCGCTTCGCTCCGCTCAGCGCTTGATTAATTATATACTCTCCACTTCTAAATTTGTGTTACTTTGTTTTGTGATCCACGCGGGACCCACCCCATTCTTAATGATTAGATTGGTCTTAAATTCCAAATTTCTGTTACTTTGTTTTGTAATCTTGATACGACCACGCTGGACCCCCCCACTTAGATTGTTATAGTGGGATTAAAAATTTAAAGGTTAGGAGAAGTAATTTTAAAAACATTTTCTCGCACTTTGCACTGTCAGCTGTAATTCAATGTACTCATTTTTCAGTTGTTTGTATTGAAATCAAAAATTTTAAGGCATCAAATTGTTTGTAAAATACTTTTTTTGTTTTATAGATTTATTTTTATTGAATAATAGAAAAATAATGAAGTATGTGACATAAACAAGGCATAACAAAAAAAATTTTTTAGCCTTTTATAACGTTTAAGATTTGGACCTCCCTGGACCCCCCCTTTCGGAAATTTTGTTCATGGTTGTAACCCACCTTTCCGAAATCCTGGCTACGCCCATGCTTGCAATCCAAATAATTGACATCATACATGAGCATAGGGGGGTATGCTGGGGTCTCCCCCTTAGCCTCGGAAATTCGGACCCCTTCCCCTCAAGAAAAAATCCAGACCCCCTTCCCCCAAAATTTTTAAATGTTGACACCCTACCCCCTCTGGAATTCTAAATCGACCACCCCCCCTTCCGAGACAAATTTTGGGTATGAATTTAGGTCAAAATTTACTGTCACAAACTAAACACAGCTTTGTAGTAAAGAACAGTACTTTTGTACTTATTTTATACGTAAATAGCATACTTTAGCATATAAAATTCTATTTTAGTGCTAAAAAGTTTAGATAAATGATTCAATGTGACTTTGTTTGAAAACGGGAACCCCTCTGACCCCCCTCTAGATTTCAAACTGGTCTACCCCGGGTCGAACCACCCTAAAAAGCTAGGGGGGTACGGACCCCCTGGACCCCCCTCCTAGCTTTCAAAGGGCCATTTACCCGGGTTAGCCACCACCCTAGCTTGCCCGTCCATGCTAATGTATGATTGACATGAGCGCTTATAAACGGCTTTGTATCGCACAGCTTATACCCAATGTTTTCTTAGGTAGATTTAGTTTTGATTCAATAAGTTTTCAAAATTAGTATGTTATTTTAGAATGGTTTCTTCAAATCCCAGCTTTTAAAAGTTCTTTTTTTCAGTTTTTATTGGCTCATCATTTATCATTTTTAAATTAGAAATTAAATTTCTAAAATCACTTTGAAGTTTCTGCTTGTAGTATACAACGAGTTATATTATACTATAATGATTAATCGACCTTCAATTTTTGCTGTTTTTTGCTCTTTTTTGAATTTGAGGGAGACCAAACGTATTCTGAACAATTGCCTTCCGGATTTTGGAAATACAACACCTTTAAAAAATTTATGCTCGTTTTTCCCAAACACTTCATTTTTAGGGGTTTTACTTTTAGTACTAACACAGACAGCGCAAATTTTAAGTTCCGTGTGTCCAGGATACTCCCAGTGTCATTGAGCCACCAGGACCGCGCTGACTTTTGGGCAGCACTCAACGGGCCTACGGGTACCACCTGGCTGTTGGATCTTTTCTCCCATAGAAATGAGTCCAGCTTAGCACGGCTAGAAAAAGGTTGTTGTACGTCAGCCACACATGGCAGTTTTCCATCTAGAAAACCGGTGGACACGTACAGCTCTATTGTGTGTGGAGTTTTTACCACTGGCTTTGCAGGAACACCTATAATGCCCATGCACGACGTTAAATAGTAATATCAATATTAGGCGACTTAAAAAATCTTTTAGACAAAGACTTTGATTGGGTGAACACTGCATGCAGTAAACATTCTAGCAGTAAAGGTTGCCAACATCGTTATTAATATTGGACAAGGAGTTTCAACCATGGGGGTAAAATGTTTTCGCCCCTCCTTGCTTGTCTGTGTTAGTACTAAAAAGTAAAACCCCTAAAATGAAGTGTTTGGGAAAAACGAGCATAAATTTTTTAAAGGTGTTGTATTTCCAAAATCCGAAGGCAATTGTTCAGAATACGTTTGGTCTCCCTCAAATTCAAAAAAGAGCAAAAAACAGCAAAAATTGAAGGTCGATTAATCATTATAGTATAATATAACTCAGTTTTATACACCAAACACAAAAACTTAAAGTGATTTTAGAAATTTAATTTCTAATTTAAAAATGATAAATGATGAGCCAATAAAAACTGAAAAAAAGAACTTTTAAAAGCTGGGATTTGAAGAAACCATTCAATAAAATAACATACTAATTTTGAAAACTTATTGAATCAAAACTAAATCTACCTAAGAAAACATTGGGTATAAGCTGTGCGATACAAAGCCGTTCTCTCATTTAAAGCGCTCATGTCAATCATACATTAGCATGGACGGGCAAGCTAGGGTGGTGGCTAACCCGGGTAAATGGCCCTTTGAAAGCTAGAAAGGGGGTTTAAGGGTGTCCGTACCCCCCTAGCTTTTTAGGGTGGTTCGACCCGGGGACCAGTTCGATTTGTAAAGGGGGGGAGAGGGTTCCTGTTTTCAAACAAAGTCACATTGAATCATTTATCTAAACTTTCTAGCACTAAAATAGAATTTTATATGCTAAAGTATGCTATTTACGTATAAAATAAGTACAAAAGTACTGTCCCCTACTACAAAGCTGTGTTTAGTTTGTGACAGTAAATTTTGACCTAAATTCATACCCAAAATTTGTTTCGGGGGGGGTGGCCGATTTAGAATTCCAGAGGGGGTAGGGTGTCAAAATTAAAAAATTTTGGGGGAGGGGTCTCGGATTTTTTCTTGAGGGGGAAGGGGTCCGAATTTCCTAGGCTAAGGGGGAGACCCCAGCATACCCCCCTATGCTCATGTATGATGTCAATTATTTGGATTGCAAGCATGGGCGTAGCCAGGATTTCGGAAAGGTGGGTTACAACCATGAACAAAATTTCCGAAGGGGGGGGGGTCCAGGGAGGTCCAAATCTTAAACGTTATAAAAGGCTAAAAAATTTTTTTTGTTATGCCTTGTTTATGTCACATACCTCATTATTTTTCTATTATTCAATAAAAATAAATCCATACAAAAAATTTTTTTTTACAAACAATTTGATGCCCTAATTTTTGATTTCAATACAAACAACTGAGAAAATGAGTACATTGAATTACAGCTGAGCACTGCAAGGTGCGAGAAAATATTTTTTAAAATTACTTCTTCTAACCTTTAAATTTTTAATCCCACTATAACAATCTAAGTGGGGGGGTCCAGCGTGGTCTTGTATCAAGATTACAAAACAAAGTAACAGAATTTCTGGAATTTAAGACCAATCTAAAATCATTAGAATGGGGTGGGTCCCGCGTGGATCACAAAACAAAGTAACACAAATTTAGAAGTGGAGAGACTATACAATTAATCAAGCGCTGAGCGGAGTGAAGCACAAGAAATTTTTAAAAAATGGCCATTCTAGACCTCCAAATTTTTATACTTGGCGACCCAAAAGGGGGGTCTAACCCAAATTTTTTCCCTTTGCCGACCAAAAAAAGGGGGCTCAGACCCCTTAGACCCTCCTGGCTACGCCCATGATTGCCTGTACAGTACCTCCATTAATTCTATTAAGTTAATATTATGTTTAAAATTTACCTGGAACCCACTTCAAGCACGTTACCCGTGATTTATCTGTGAGCCGATCTTCATTAAATAATTTTGATATCTAAAAAAACTTTTTTTACTTCAGATCTAAAACTTTAATTTTAATAAAACTAAATTCAAAAAACACAAATAAAACTATTTTTATTCAAAGTAAATTTAACAATAGGTAATTATCTGAAATGACAAGTATAAAAAAAAATCTTGAGCTTAGTAAAAAATACTTTAAATTAAAACCACGACAAGATTTGAACACAGAAAGTAAACTATGTAGTGCGTATTGTAAAGTATGCTTGATTATTGATATAAGTACCAATATTTTAGCTTGTGCCGTTCGGATTATCCCCATATTTCGTTCGGATTATCCTCATTATCCCTATAAGTTGAAAATATAACCATTAACCCACCTACAAATTTTGAACTATTCCGAAAATTCTATAATTTTTTGCTGAATCAAAAACTTGAAAATGCAAAAAAATCTAATACACTGTTTAAAAATTGAAAACAATAAGATAAAAAAATATTTTCGTCTAAAATTCATTTAAAACATTCCCAGGTATTGATGAACACGGTCACGAAGCTGGGAGGGGGGTATTTACCCAGGGTAAATGACATTTCAAAATCTAAAGGGGGGTTGAACGCAAACCTCCCCCCAGCTTTCCAGGGGGTCGACCCGGTGTGGAAGATTTTGAAACCTGCAGGGGGGTCAGGTGGGGTCCAATGTTCGAAGCAAAATACTTTTAAACCATTAAAGGTTTAATAATAGTTGTTTATAAGATAATACGACAGTTTATTAAAGAAAAAGCTATATTCTGGTATAAAAAGGGTGTAAAAACATGAATTTGTGTAAAAAACTCACGTTTTTGGAAGAAACTTTAGTATAAAAAAAGTACCTAAAGTTGGGGACCCCATCCTACCCCCCCCCCCCCCGCGTGTTCATCGATTTAAAGAGATTGTTAAGCTACTGATAACCTTGCATAACTTAACCATTAAGAATATTTTAATTTGGCGTTTTATAATTTTAGGCGTTGTTCTATGTTCTCAGGCGTTGGGATTCTTCTCTGGTTTTTAGAATTTCTGATAATACTATTTTAGCTTTAATTCCAGTGTTAAATTTAGCATGAAAAATTGTTAGCTGTAAAGTTAAGAATTACTCACCCACCCATTTTGAACTATTACGAAATGTCTATTATGTAAAAAAAATCTAATATTTTATACTTTTTCAAAATTGAAAACAATAAGATAAAAGAATGTTTTCGTCAAAAATTCATTTAAAGCATTTTTAGCCGTTATGATTCTCCTCTGGTTTTGTTTTTAATTTCCGATCCGAAGATACTATTTTAGCTTCAATTCCAGTGTTAAATTTAGCATGAAAAATAGTTAGCTGTAAAGTCAGCACTTAAGCAAAAAAGCACTCTTGATTTTATTTAAAATAAAGAAACATACAGCATCATCTAAATTAGCTAAATTAATAGAGCACTTAAAACGCTAAATTCTTTGGTGCGTTCTAACAATTCTGAACGTTCTAACCGGCAGAAAACCTCAAGGAATATATCTCCATTTATTGAATTTTTACGGCAAAAAACACGCAAAAATCTGAAGAAATTCCAACGGGTTACCTGCATTTCCTTTTTAAAAGGATCAATTAGCTGAATTTGTCCGGCGCTAAATCCAATAATTAAACTGCAAGAATCCGATGTTCCAAGCTCTTGGTTAAAGTCGTGACATGTCGGAAATGTTCCTGAAACAATTCAATATACAAAATAAATAATATGGGTAGTTCCGGTTCCGGATGTTCCGGGAAAAATTTGGAATTCCGGTTGCAGTTCCGGATTTTTGGAAAATCTCAATTCCGGTTCTGGTTCCGTGGTTCCGGGGGTTTCGCAGTGTAATTGGCAGTTCCGGTTCCGAGTTACGGATGTTCCGGGTAAAATTTGGAATTCCGGTTCCGGTTCCTGTTTCGTATTTTTAGAAAATTCCAATTCCGGTTTCGATGTTCTGAGAATTTCGCAGTTCTGCTTATCACTAAAATAATCCATTATTTTGCTAGATCAAATAGTACTCGAAAACAAAAACTTCATAAGAGGACAATATCCTCTTATGTTATGTCCTGTTAGGCTATGTCATAGGCTTTTACACATGATTCTCAAAAATAATACATTAGGATTATTATTAAAATGCTATTTGATTTCAGCAACTGTAGAAGGAAACAGTTAACTGTGACAGATGCTTTAACACAACACAATTGCCATTAAATAAAGTTTTAACATAATAAATGTGAGCGAATTGCGAGAAAAACAAGGTTAAAACAACAACATTAATACGTTTTATTACTGAATTTAGTGGTTAGTTTTTGGAAAATTGCACATTTTTTACCCTGTTTTCAAAAATAGCGGGAATGAATGAACTTAATTTTCTTTATTCCGGAATAAATCGAAGGTACTCCCATAATTTCACCATTAATTAATTAGTGTAAAAATGCTTAATAACGGAGGCAGGGACGTTACCCGGGGTTTCATTTGGGGGGGGGGGCGGATTGTAGCACAAAAAAAATTTGAGGGAGGGGCGGAACCCCCCCCCCCCTTAATTTTTGAAAACGTTAAAAAACAGGGATAAACGTGGATAAAACTGTAACTGTATAATACACTGTTTTTGGCCTAATAACGTATTATCTAATGTTTGTTTTTTGGAGGTCAATTGGGGTACTAAAATTATTTTATAGTTTATAGTATAGAAAATTTTGAATTTTTAGCCTCTAAAAACCCACAAATTTTACTATCTGGCGACCATTTCGGGCGGCCGCCTCCCCCCCCTTCCTGGTTACGTCCCTGAACAGAGGTAGAAAATTTTTGAATGGACACGGAAAAGGTAAACAAAAATTGTATATTGTACAAAAATTATATATAACAACCAAATATTATTTGTACAACGGTAAATAAAATCAATTTAAAACCCTTTTAGGTCAAAACAAACCCATTTTAATTGCACTTTTTTACTTTTTTGGTTTTATATTTAAAATTTTTTAAACTTCAAAGTTTCAGCTTTAAAATAATTTAAAGTAACTTTGAATAACGGTTTTGAATAACTATCAACAACTCCCACCCGAGCCCACAAATGTCATGTGGCTGTGGAATACGGAAACCCTCTATACCTTTTCTCATTCTCAGTGATAGCAATTAAAAATTCAGGAAGCTTTCGTGTGTCACGTTAAAAAGGTTTGATCTTTTTCACTCGCTATTTAACATAAAAATCATACCTTTGTAAACTCTTTTATCAATTGGCCTTGTTAAATCAGCTGCATTTCTAACACCTCTAAAATAAAGCAATAAAGTGCGTTAGAAAATAATTATAAGAAGTTTAAAACGCCCATAATGATAATCTCCACCTCTTAAAAAGGCACCCGTGTCATGTTGGGTAAAAAATTCTTTTTACAATTTAATATGCTACTGTAACTGTATTCTATAACGCAGACCTGTGCACGGTCTGGAAATGCCCCCTCCCCGCTTTATTTGAGGATTCCCCCCCCCCGTCTTATTGCCCCCCCTCCTCTGCCAAAAAATAAAAGTACCCTAAATTATAGCGCCATTTTTGACCTATAATAACGCCATCATCGCGAATTTTTCGCAATTTTTAGCCTATTTCAATGCATTTTAAGACTTTTTAGACCTATTTTTACCTTATTTTAGCTTTTTTGTCCCTTTTCCCTTTTTTTTTCTTTCTCCCCTGCTTGCCATCCCCAATAAAACCCGGGGGGGGCGGTGCACAGGTCTGTATACATTTTTATACACGGTAGCTAAACCAGACAACACTTCAGGTTGTTTGATTTTACTAAAAAGTTTTAAAAAAGATTTGCTGCTTTCTTTCCATCTCGCAATAGAGTATTTTAACAATAAAAACGCACTGATATAATAAAAAAATTTACTCTTTTTATTTTGCAATAAAATTATCCACAGTAAAAACGCATTGGTAAAATGAAAAAGTACCTGTAATGGAATACGTAGAGTTCGCGACCGACATTAAAGCAGATTCGCTCCGGGCAGAAAGCCCCCAGATCCGATTCCGCTCTTCCGTCCGAACTTTCTTCCGCTACCGATCTGAAAATTACAAATTTAGGTTAACGGACTTAAATTCAGCCAGCCTTAATTTCGGCCACCAGCTGTTATTTTTGCTGTGCGCAAGGTTATAAAATGAATTGCACATGGCTAGATAGATGACATGATGATCTATTTAGGTATATGCCGTTCATTTCATAACTTTACGCATGGCAGAAATAACAGCCGGTGGCCGAAATTAAGGCTGGCCGAATTTAAGTCAGTTACCCTAAAGTTCGCATTTGTTACTTTTCTAGATTTTGTATATTTGTTTGTTTGTAGAACAGGCTTCCGATTAATCAGTACATTAGTGTGTGGCAGTTTATAAGATTATCTTAAAACCGTAGTCTCCCTCCGATTAATTGAGTGGCTCACCAAGTTGGCAGAGAAGTAGGGGGGGGAGGGTTGGTCTTCCTTGGATCGTGCTCGATATAACAAAAAGAATATATAAAATTATGAAAATTTCTGCTCAAACCGCTGATTTTCGTTTCGTATAAAGCTCGCTAGCGCTTTGCCAAGTTCTTGGTTAACACAAATAAAAATGAATCTTACTCTTTCTGTCTAAAAATTTCATTCGTGGAGTTAAGAGATATGATAAAAATATATTCCTTAATGTGGTAATTTTGGTTTCAAGCACTTTTTTGTACACTGTGACGTACCCGTAAAATGTCTATTTTTAGCGTACCTTCGCTACCCACGCACCCCACATGGGTATGGGGGTGAGAAGTTTATTCCCCCTAAATTCTCAAAAGAGGGTTTAACCCCCTCCTTACCCACTGAGAAGTGAGGAGAGTGTGGAGAAAAATTTAAGTCCCCCCTTCCAAATTTTTGAAAAATAAAGAAAAAATGCCTTCAAAAGGATTTCTAGGTACTTCGAAACTAAACTTTTGAAGTCGCAATGGTTTTAAGCAATAAAAAGCTCAAAAATGCTAGAAAAAGAACGTTTTGAGCTAAATTTAGCGTTTTTTACTTTTTTCAAAATTGAAACACGATATGGGTAAAATGCACTGAAAAAAAACAAAAAAAAAACGATATTGGTAAAATGCGTTCCTCAGATTTCTACCCCCTTTCCCCTAAATCCGGGTTTACTCCCTTTACTCTGGAACAACTTGCCCATGTATTATGCGGCTTCCTATCATAAGAGTACGGCACGAAACAGTACCGCAAAATAGTCCCGGGTTTTGCAAAAGAGTACGCACGAAACAGTACTGGAACAAAAGAGTAGGGCACAAAAGAGTACGGACGCAAAAGAGTACTGTGATATTGCGTGCAGGAACTACCAGATTTTAGTGATTCAAACGGAAATTTGCATATTTAAGAAATCAATATACGCATATTAAAGTATAATTTTGGGCCGTGGTAGTGTTGGTAAGTATTTTTGTTCTATTTATTTTTCTGTCGTGGTTAGGTAAATATAAATAAACACACAAATGGTGTATAAAAATTTTCGTGTAGTAAAACCAAAAATATATAACAATATATTTTTGGTAAAACATGGGCATTCCGGATTTATCTTGATTAAAAAAATAACTTTTTATTTTAATCGTATATTCTTAAATACTAATAAAACACGTTTTGACTTTTGCTTAAAAAAAAGGGAGTTCCGGAGCTCCGCCCCTTTAATGAGCGATTTGAAGCTCATTTAGTCTTGAAATACATTTTAAACTACTCTAGCTGTATTTGTAGAACTATTTTCATTGTTTTAAATAAATTTTGGAAAAAAATTAGTTTACAAAAAAATTTTAACAAAATATTGTTACAATAATGTTACAAATTTTGACAAAATAATGTTGGACAAAAAAGCGAAAATAAGTTAAAAATAGGTCCAAATCCAAAATGGTTTAAAATGCATTGAAATAGGCTAAAAACTTGCAAAAATTTCGCGATGATGGCGTCATCATAGGTTAAAAATGGCGTCATAATTTTTGGCTACTTTTTTTGGGGTGGGGGCATAGGTGAGAAGGGGGGGGCGCAGGGTGGGGTCCACCTCCACCCCCCTAGCCTCGAAATTTTGGGACCCCCTAGACGAAAATCTAGCCCCCCCCTCCCCCCAAATTTCCGAATTTTTTACCCCTGACCCCCCTCTAGATTTTAAAATCTGTCCCCCCCTTCCCCCTCGGGAAAATTTTAGGCACCTTTTTTATACTAAATATTCTTCCAAAAACGTAAATTTTCATCACATATTCATGCTTTTACACCCTTTTTATACATGAATATGGCTTTTTATTCAATAAAATGTAGTATTACCCTATAAAAAGAACAATTATTAAAGTTATTATGGTTTAAAACTGTTTTGCTTTGGACACCGGACCCCACCTGACCCCTCTCTAGATTTCAAAATTTCGCACCCCGGGTCGACCCCCCTAAAAAGCTAGGGGGGGTCCGGAGCCCCCTGGCTGGGACCCCCCTCCTAGAATTCAAAATTCGATTTACCCCGGCTAACCACCCCCCCCTAGCTTCCCCGACCGTGCTCACCTGTGGGTGGGGGCAATAAAACGGGGGGAACCAATCCTCCAATAAAGCGGGGTAAGCATCCTCGAATAAGCATTTCCAGACCGTGCACAGGTCTGTACACATACACAGCTTACCTGCCACCACCTATGTCCACACGGTGGCTGTAATAGTTCCCGGAATCTGTTGTTCCGGCGTTGTACTGGTAATTGCCATCCTGTTGGGCAGAGTAATGCCTTCCTGCGCTATTGTAATTCCTACCACCAGCATCCTTAGCTGAACAACCTAATTAAAGCACCAATTTAAGTAATAATTATCACTACTTTTTTTATTAAAATACAGCAGGGTATAGTAAAAAATATGTAAAAGTCCAGTGCATTTTTCTGAGTTGGCAAAGTTGGTAAAAATTAAGTTTAATAACCATTTTAATAATTTATTTTGATCATAGCTGCTTTATATACAATATTTTTAATGTGAACGACAGAATCAATTTTAACGACATTTTATTGCTGTTCTGTTTGTAGGTTGTTGTTGTGACTTGTGATATAGTTTGTATTTATTGCCCAAAACTTTTATCAAGAATAAATTATTACGTATTTTAGAAAAAATTCTGCTCTGCACGAACTTTCAAAAAAGTTTTCTAAAAATGTATTAACCAGGTTATTTGGGGTTTTATTAAAAGGTGAAAAAAGGGGAAGGCGGGAGGGGACAGGGAAAACCAGTCAACACTGGTTTTTAAATTTCACCCCTAGTCTCAAAACTTTAAGACCCCTACACTGGGTTTTTTCGCCGGCGCCTACGCCCTAGCCTCGAAATTTTAAGCGCCAGTGCAGAAATCTAGGCCCCAACTAATATCAAAAACATTTTTCCATTGTCAACAAATGCGGCGTAGGGCTATATAATAGTTTTTTCAGTACTATGTATATTTTGGATGACTTTGTAGTAAAAATTTTTGTTTTATATACGCTAAAAATTAAAAAAAAAACACTTTTTTTCAATACTTAATTTCTTGCGTAAAATTTTGACAAAGGATTATAATTTAACAAGAAAACATTAACCAGGAAAAAACCAGCAAAATCATTAAATAATTTGGTGTTGGCTTAGTTAGCTGGCATAATTTTGTAATAGGCTGCAGACATCGCTCGCGCAGAAGCGTTTGAAATGCGTTGTTTTCGTTCGTTGCTAAAGATCTGATATGATGACTATGTGTTAAATAGAACAGTCTTGCAACAATTGGGGAACCCGATTTCAGTTTCAATGGACGAGAAAAAAAGGCGGTTAAGATGGTTTGGCCATATCCTCCGTATAGACAGCAACCGTCTAGCTCAGAATGTGTTCCTTTTTAAACCCTCCAAAAGGTCAGCCCAATGGAAACTACCCCCCGGAGGCACCCGCAAAACCTGGCGGGCTACGGCAAGAGCGTAGCCAGGGGGGTTGTAGGGGTGGCAACCCCCCCCTTTGGGTTGGCGGACGTAAAAATTTGGGGGACCGAAGAGAACAATTTTAAAAAATTTCCTCGCGCTTTGCTCCGCTCAGCGCTCGACATTTATATACCTTTTTACAACATTTAAGTGATGTTTTTAATGAATTTCAAAGACAATTTTAGAAAATTTTTTCGTGCTATCGCACGATTTTTAATGTTATACCTTTTTAAACCGGAAATTTTTCAAGTTTAACTTGAAAGAACAATGCAAATAACAACAAAAAGAATCACCTAGCGCGAAGCGCAAAAAATTTTACCCTTTTTTAATGTCTTTTATGGTATTTTAAAAATTTGGAGTACAACCCCTACACCCCCTCCCCTTTCGAAAAATTTGTATGGAGTACAACCCCCCCCCCTTTCCAAAATCCTGGCTACGCCCCTGGGTTACGGTCAAGGCCGACCTGGAACCCATTCTAAAAAACACCTATGGTGCCAAGGCTGTGGCACCAAAACTGGATTCCTCTGTGTGCGGGCGGACATTGCAATCGACCGTCAAGAGTGGAAATCCAATTGCACTGCTGTCATCTGACCACACCCTAAGTGTTGAAGAAGACGTTGGGGAGTCAATATAAAAAAGTTTTTAAAACTAATTTTTGCTTGGTATGGTTGGATTGAAATTTGTATAAGGGTTTTTTAAACACGTTGTTTGCATTATTTTTTTCTTTATGTTTACGTTGGACTTACTTATATTTTGATTTTATTTTTTTATTCTAATTTTAAAATTGTTGTTTGTTTGAAAGTTAAAATTTTGGGGCAGGATTTCTAACTTATTAAACAAAATTATATAAAATTATTGTTCCATACCAATATCAAAATAATTGATACTTTTTTAAGTGAAACAAATAGAAACAGTTTGTAAGAATCGTGAAAAGATATAATGTACTTTTTAAGGATTTTAAGATAAATTTAATTCTTTCGAAAATTTTTAATATTCTAGCAATATCCTAGCAAATAATAATTTTACCAGAGGGTAATTTTAGGTTTCGATCATACATGGGCACGGGGAGGTTGGAGGGAATTAATCGCCCCCAAATTCTGAGAAGGTTAGTTTAAACCCTCCCCACTCAGAAGTGGAAGGGGAGAAAAGATTAACCCCACGCCAATTTTGGAAAAATTAAGAAAAAAAGTCTTTAAAATGACTTCTAACTGTCTCCAAACTTAAGTTTTGAGTTCAGAATGAATGTTTTAAACAGTAAACAGCTCAAAAATGCAATAAAAAGGGCTTTTTGACCTAAAATTAGCGTTTATTACCTATTTTTTCTTAAATTACAAAACAATATAGTTAAAATGCACTCCAGAAAAAAAAACGATATGGGTATTTTGCGTTTCTCGGATTTTAACGCCCCCCCCCCTTCTAATTTGGGGTTTGTTTAACCCCACCCCCCACCCTAGGTGGGCAACTTTGAGCATGATGATTAGTAATAAATCCACCGTCTAAACTAGGGTGCGTCCTAACGAAGAAGCGCCAAGTTAGGGCTGTCAAGGTTGTATTAGAGTGATCCCTAATTAGGTACACAGCGTAACCTACTAGGGCCCCAAAGGCCACAATTTACCAAGCACACTCTATAATAATTTATACGCAGTCACCCGAAAGGTACGGACCCCAGTCAAACTTTTTGTCTTTGATTTTGATTATTTTTTGTGAAAACTTTACCATCGCCCCAATAGGCCACAAAAATTTTCTTATTTTATATCGCTATTAGTTTAATGCACAATATGTCCCCCAAAATGGCGTTTTTCGACAATAGGTAATAATAATAATATTTTAAATAGGTATTAAAATTTAAATT
>JASAMX010031949.1:0-28500 GCA_030248175.1 Microlaimidae sp. YZB2_3 | reverse complement strand
GGACAGTTTAAGTCGCAAACCATTATGTTCAAGCTAAGTATGTTCTTTGGTTTGAGTGACTTTAGGTGAAAAGTTAATTCAAAATCATCCTTTAAAGGATAGGAATTAATTTATTAATTATTAGTGATTAGTGTTATTTATTAATTATTTACTGATTATTAATTATTTATTGATTATTATTAATTATTTATTGATTATTATTTATTTTTTTTTTATTAATTATTTATTGATTTTTAATTCAGACCTGTGCACGGTCTGGAAATACCCCCCCCCTTTTATTGGGGGATTTCCCCCCGTTTAAAAGCCCCCCCCCCCGCCAAAAAAATAAAAAAGTACCCTAAAATTATGACGCCATTTTTGACCTCTGTCTGATGACGCCATCATTGCGAATATTTTGACGTTTTTAGCCTATTTCAATGTATTTTAAGCCATTTTAGACCTATTTTTACCTTGTTTTCGCTTTTTTGTCACTTTTTTTTTCTTTTCCCTTCTTTTTTTTCTTTTTTCTTCTTTTTTTCTCTTTTTTTTTTTCTCCCCGCTCGCCCCCCCCCCGTTCTATCGCCCCCCCCCGTTTCAAAAAAGTTGCTCCCCCCGTCCCCCCACCGTTTAGGAATTGCCCCCCCCCCCCGGGGCGAGCACAGGTCTGATTAATTATTTATTAATTATTATTATTAATTTATTATTAATTTATTTATTATTATTTATTGCTTATTATTAATTATTTATTGATTATTAATCATTTATTGATTATTAATTATTTATTGATTATTAATTATTTATTGATTATTAATCATTTATTGATTATTAATTATTTATTGATTATTAATTCCTATCGTTTCAGACGGACGGGATCACCGACCGTGCTGTTTGGAGTCCGGTGTTCCGGCAAGGTGCCTCCTGTTCTGCCACGCACCGCTGCCCCCGCTGGACTACAGTCACATGCTCTGCGTGGGTCACGTGGCAAAAATACAGAAGTGCGGAAGGGAGGGAATACGTAAGTGTGTAGTTTTTTTAGGAAAAATCTGGAGAAAAGTGTTACCCGTGTCCAGGACTTACAGTAGTGTGTGTTTTTTTTGTTGGGAGTACTAATGAAGGCTTTTTGGAATGAGAGTACGAATGGAAGGCTTTTGGGGCTAAATTTTTTGCTGGTATACCATGGGCATACGTGGGCAGCCTCTGTATTTCGGCTTCATTGGGAAAAGTGCTATACTCGACCACTTAATTAGGATAAGCCTATTGTTCTGTCATGTCGAGCTGCCCCCGCTGGACTACAGTCACATGCTCTGCGTGGGTCACGTGGCCAAAATACAGAAGTGCGAAAGGAAGGGAGTAAGTGTCTAGTTTTTCTGCCAAAAGATTTGGGGTAGGATTGGGAGAAAATGAGTGACCGCGTCTAAGACTAAGAACAGATTGAAGTGGGGTTGTTTGTTGGGAATCTTGGGATTTTGGGAATTAAAACTTTTTTGTGGTCTACCCATGGCCATGATGGTCATAAAGGAACTTTCCCGCATTTGAGGGGAGAATATTATACCCGATAAATTTTAAGATGTGTACATAGATGAACACGGTCAAACAGCTAGCAGTGTTTACCCCGGGTAAATGAAATTTCAAAATCTACAGGAGGGGGCTCCTAGGGGGGTTGAATGACCCCCACTAGCTTTCTAGGGGGTTACATTTTATTGAATAAAAAGCGAAATTTAAGTAAAAATAGGTCTAAAATGGCTTAAGGTCAAGAATGGCGCCATAAGTTTTGGGTACTTTTTTATTTTTGGACGGAGGGAGGGGTGAGCACAGCCATTAATATTCCGGGGAGATATTTCATGACCGTGCACAGGTCAGCTCCCTACTAAAATGTGGGAAAGGGGGGAGGGAAGAAGGTTAACTTCCCCCTTCCCCAGTTTTGGAAAAATTAAGAAAAAAATAACTTCACAATAAGTATTTACGCAATAAAAAGCTCAAAATGCAATAAAAACGGCATTTCCTTCAAGTTTTACATAACTTTTTAAATGTCCCTCGGAATATTAGTGGCTGCGCTTCCCCCCCCCTCCCCCTCTCGCCCCGCCCAAAAATAAAAAAATACACAAAAATTATGGCGCCATTTTTCACCTATTATGCAACATTATTGCGAAATGTTTGCAGTTAGTTAGTTAGTTAGCATAGTCAGTTTTCCCTCAGGTGATTTCCTCCAGAAATCCTGCTGCCTTTGCGGGTTGAAGACATAGGTCTTCTACTTTTAATGTTTTAGGATTTTTGGTGTAGTTGAAAAGGTGGTGGACATCATGAGGTTTCTGGTTGTATTTTGGGCATTCATTTTTGATTAGAGAGTTTATTTTTGATTTGCATGAAATTTAGATGATGACAAAATCCGGATCTCAGTTGTGACAGGAGTGTTCTTGATTTTCTTGGAAGGTGTTGTTCACTTGAAGTATTTCGTGGGGTTTGTTTTTGCATAGAGGGGAACAGTTGAAGATGAGGAATGAAATTATTTTACGAAATAGGTGTGAATGTTAGTCTGGATAGCTTAGCTTTTTCGGTGAGAGTTTGGTTGGAGAAACTTTCTGCTATTGGACCATATTTTGATTGGAGGGTGTGTTTCATTTCTCTTGGCCTAGATTTGTTTGCTGTGATTTTGTTGGATGGGTGAGTCTGTTGCATAGTCTTGGCGAGAAATTGTGTTGCAAGGAGAGATGTGTGGGTTTTTGTTGCAGTTTTTTAACTATTTTAATGCATTTAAGCCATTTGAAACCTATTTTTGCTTAAACTTATTTTCGCTTTTTTGTTCCTTTTTTCTTTACGTTTAAAAAAATTCCCCCCTTGCCCCCTTTCATTTCGAAATTGCCCTCTCAATAAAACCCCGTAGGAGGGGTGGGCAGTGCACAGGTTTGCACTAATAAAGTTTATAATAATAAATTTTAGTTTGTTTTTTACAGCAGAGGCTATGAATATTTTATATTACCTCCTAAAACTTTGTATCAGCACTGTTACTGGTATACAGTTTTAGTCAATGTCCCTACCTCCAATAGAGGATTTTAGGTATTGGCGTGAGATGAGATTTGTTTTAAAAAAAAATAACACAAAATAATAAACTAACAAAAAACTAAACAAAAATAAACTAAAATGAAACATAAAACTTAAAATTATAAATATTAGGTGAGAAAGAGGGGGGCAGGGTGGGGTCCACCCCCCTAGCCTCGAAATTTTGGGACTCCCCCCCCTAGACGAAAATCTTGGGAACCCCCTCCTTCCAAATTTCCGAATTTTTTACCCCTGACCCCCTTCTAGAATTTCAAATCTGACCCCCCCCCTCCCATAGGTGGGCAGCCTCCCGGATTTTGGGTGTATACCCCACCTCCGAAATTTGGAAGGGTGTCCAAAATTTTAGGGGGAGTGTCCAGGGTACCCCTAAATTTTAGGGGGGGGGTGTCGGCTATAATCGGGATTTTTTTAGGGAGGGGGTATATTTTTGTGGTATACCCCGCCGAAAATCAGGGTGGTTTCCCACTTAGTCACCACGTCCAGATTCCAGTTATTTCTTTAAAAAATAACCCCCGTCATTTCTCTTCCATTTTTTTATACCTACCTGCTTATCTTTAACGCCGGATTTGTACAGAATAACGGTGTAATTGTCCACTTTGGTGGTCTGGACCGGCTTGGACCAGGCTAGTTGAACTGTATCCCCTTCGAAATCCAAGACGCGAAAATGAAGGGGCGGGCCCGGAAGTTTAACTACAATAAATAAAATATATGCTAATTAATTGTCATTATTATATTTTAACATGTATTTAAGCTAGGCTGAGAGGAGTGGACGAATTATTATGAGCAAAGTCAAGAGCCGATTTCACCGTATTATTGCTAAATTAAATCTTATTTGCATTGCACTGTGCATAAATCATTTAGATAGGTACATTAACATTAACATTCACACATTTAACAAAAAATTACCGAGCTTCCGACACTCCCCTTCTTTAAAATTTGGGGGTTTACAGTAAAAATAAGGTATTTGGGGGATACACATCCATAGATGAACAAGGGGGGACTACCCCTCCCCCCTAGACGAAAATCTAGGGGGCCCCCTCCCCAAAATTTCCGAATTTTTTACCACTGACCCTTCTCTAGATTTTGAAATCTGACACCCCCCCTCCCCTCTAGAGAAAATTTTAAGTACTTTTTTTTTCTAAATTTTCTTCCAAAAACGTGAATTTTTAACACAAATTCCTAATTTTACACCCTTTTTATACCTGAATATCGCTTTTTATTCAATAAAATGTAACCCCCTAGAAAGCTAGTGGGGGTTCATTCAACCCCCTAGGAGCCCCCTCCTGTAGATTTTGAAATTTCATTTACCCGGGGTAAACACTCCCCTAGCTGTTTGACCGTGTTCATCTATGTACTTAAAATTTATCGGGTATAATATCCCCTCAAATGTGGAAAGTTCCTTTATGACTATTTATGGCCATGGGTAGACCACAAAAAAGTTTTAATTCCCAAAATCCCAAGATTCCCAACAAAGAGCCCGACTTTGAATCTGTCTCTTAGCTCAGACGCGGTTATTCTCATTTTCCCCAATATTACCCTAATGTTTTCCAAAAAAACTAGACACTTACTCTCTTTCGCGTTTAGGCCACGTGGGGTCAGCGAGACATGTGACTGTAGTCCAGCGGGGGCAACTTGACATGACAGAACAATAGGCTTATCCTAATTAAGTGGTTGAGTATAGTATTTTGGCAATGAAGCCGAAAATAGGAAGCTGCCCACGTATGCCCCACGGATACCAGCAAAATCTAGCCCCAAAAGCCTTCCATCGTACTCTAGTCCCAAAAGCCTTCCATTAGTACTCCCAACAAAAACACACTACTGTAAGTCCTGGATATGTAACACTTTTCTCCAGATCTGAAAATACTACACACTTACGCACTCCCTCCCTTCCGCACTTCTGTATTTTTGCCACGTGACCCACGTAGACGCAACTCCAGCGGGGCAGCGGCGCGGAGACAGGAGGCACCTTGCCGGAACACCCGACTCCAAACAGCTACGGTCGGCGACTCCGTTTACGTCGAACCATAGGGAATTAATAATCAATAAATAATTAATAATCAATAAATGATTAATAATCAATAAATAATTAATAATCAATAAATAATTAATAATCAATAAATGATTAATAATCAATAAATAATTAATAATCAATAAATAATTAATAATCAATAAATAATTAATCAGACCTGCGTCGCCGGGGGGGGGGGGACCCAAAACGGGTGGGGACGGGGGGAGGAACTTTTGAAACGGCAATAAGGGGGGGGGGGATAGGGGAGAAAGAAAAAAAGAGAAAGAAAAAAGAGAAAAAAAGAAGGAAGGAAAATAAACAAAAAAGCGAAAACAAGGTAAAAATAGGTCTAAATTGTCTCGAAATACATTGAAATATGCAAACTGCAAAAAATTCACAATGGATGGCGTCATTCCGCCACAGCAAGAGGTCAAAAATGTTTTTATAATTTTTAGGTACTTTTTGATTTTGGGGCGGGGGGGGGGCTTCTTAACGGGAAATCCCCCAATAAAAAAAGCAATTTCGAGACCGTGCACAGGTCTGAATTAATAATCAATAAATAATTAATAATCAATAAATAATTAATAATCAATAAATAATTAATAATAATCAATAAATAATTAATAATTAATAAATAACACTAATCACTAATAGTTAATAAATTAATTCCTATCCTTTAGTAGTTATTCGAATTAACTTTTCACCTAAAACCGCTCAAAACTTAAACATACTTAGCTTAAACATAATGGTTTGCAACTAAACTGTCCATGGCACCAAGGGCGTAGCCAGGGGGGTTATGGGGGTTCTAACCCCCTACCCCCTTATTCCTACGAGTATAAAAAATAGGGCATTTTAAACGAAAAAAAACGGCGCCAGTAAAAGTCGATGCTATATTTAAATTTGTAGGGTATGTTTAATAATCAAACTATTAATTTTCAACTAATATAAGCCCAATAATAGTATTAGTTTAACATATACTTTCAAATTTATTTACTTATTAGTTATTAGTGTTATTTATTAATTATTTACTGATTATTAATTATTTATTTATTATTATTAATTATTTATTGATTATTAATTATTTATTGATTATTAATTATTTATTGATTATTAATTCAGACCTGTGCACGGTCTGGAAATACCCCCTCCTTTGATTGCAATTTCCCCCTTTAAAAAAGCCCCCCCCCGCCAAAAAAATAAAAAAGTACCCTAAAATTATGACGCCATTTTTGACCTCTGTCTGATGACGCCATCATTGTGAATTTTTTGCAGTTTTTGCATATTTCAATGTATTTTAAGCCATTTTAGACCTATTTTTACCTTGTTTTCGCTTTTTTGTCCTTTTTTTCCTTTTCCCTTTCTTTTCTTTTTCTTCTTTTTTCTCTTTTTCTCCCTTCTTCTCCCCCGCCCGCCCCCCCCCGTTTTATTGCCTCCCCCCGTTTCAAAAGTTGCTCCCCCCGTCCCCCCACCGTTTAGGAATTGCCCCCCCCCCGGGGCGAGCACAGGTTCTATTATTATTATTTTATTGATTATTAATTATTTATTGATTATTAATTATTTATTTATTATTAATCATTTATTTATTATTAATTATTTATTGATTATTAATTATTTATTTATTATTAATCTATTTATTGATTATTAATTAATTATTTATTGATTAATTAATTCCTTTCGTTTCAGACGGACGGGATCATCGACTGTGCTTGTTTGGAGTTTGTTGTTCCGGCAAGGTTCTTCCTGTTCTGCCACGCATCTGCTGCCCCCGCTGGACTACAGTCACATGCTCTGCGTGGGTCACGTGGCAAAAATACAGAAGTGCGGAAGGGAGGGAATACGTAAGTGTGTAGTTTTTTTAGGAAAAATCTGGAGAAAAGTGTTACCCGTGTCCAGGACTTACAGTAGTGTGTGTTTTTTTTGTTGGGAGTACTAATGGAAGGCTTTTGGGACTAGAGTACGAATGGAAGGCTTTTGGGGCTAAATTTTTTGCTGGTATACCATGGGCATACGTGGGCAGCCTCTGTATTTCGGCTTCATTGGGAAAAGTGCTATACTCGACCACTTAATTAGGATAAGCCTATTGTTCTGTCATGTCGAGCTGCCCCCGCTGGACTACAGTCACATGCTCTGCGTGGGTCACGTGGCCAAAATACAGAAGTGCGAAAGGAAGGGAGTAAGTGTCTAGTTTTTTTGGAAAAAGATTTGGGGTAATATTGGGAGAAATGAGTGACCGCGTCTAAGACTAAGAACAGATTGAAGTGGGGTTGTTTGTTGGGAATCTTGGGATTTTGGGAATTAAAACTTTTTTGTGGTCTACCCATGGCCATGATGGTCATAAAGGAACTTTCCCGCATTTGAGGGGAGTATATTATACCCGATAAATTTTAAGATGTGTACATAGATGAACACGGTCAAACAGCTAGGGGAGTGTTTACCCCGGGTAAATGAAATTTCAAAATCTACAGGAGGGGGCTCCTAGGGGGTTGAATGAACCCCCACTAGCTTTCTAGGGGGTTACATTTTATTGAATAAAAAGCGATATTCAGGTATAAAAAGGGTGTAAAATTAGGAATTTGTGTTAAAAATTCACGTTTTTGGAAGAAAATTTAGAAAAAAAAGTACTTAAAATTTTCTCTAGAGGGGAGGGAGGGGGGTCAGATTTCAAAATCTGGAGAAGGGTCAGTGGTAAAAAATTCGGAAATTTCGGGGAGGGGGGCCCCTAGATTTTCGTCTGGGGGGGTAGTCCCCCTCTTGTTCATCTATGGATGTGTATCCCCCGAATACCTTATTTTTACTGTAAACCACAAAATTTTAAAGAAGGGGAGTGTCGAAAGCTCGGTAATTTTTTGTTAAATGTGTGAATGTTAATGTTAATGTACCTATCTAAATGATTTATGCACAGTGCAGTGCAAATAAGATTTAATTTAACAATAATACGGTGAAATCGGCTCTTGACTTTGCTCATAATAATTCGTCCACTCCTCTCAGCCTAGCTTAAATACATGTTAAAATATAATAATGACAATTAATTAGCATATATTTTATTTATTGTAGTTAAACTTCCGGGCCCGCCCCTTCATTTTCGCGTCTTGGATTTCGAAGGGGATACAGTTCAACTAGCCTGGTCCAAGCCGGTCCAGACCACCAAAGTGGACAATTACACCGTTATTCTGTACAAATCCGGCGTTAAAGATAAGCAGGTAGGTATAAAAAAATGGAAGAGAAATGACGGGGGTTATTTTTTAAAGAAATAACTGGAATCTGGACGTGGTGACTAAGTGGGAAGCCGCCCTGATTTTTGGCGGGGTATACATAAAAATATACCCCCTCCCTAAAAAAATCCCGATTATAGCCGACACCCCCCCCCCCTAAAATTTGGGGGTACCCTGGACACTCCCCCTAAAATTTGGGGGTACCCTGGACACTCCCCCTAAAATTTGGGACACCCCTCCAAATTTCGGAGGTGGGGTATACACCCAAAATCCGGGAGTCTGCCCACCTATAGGAGGGGGGGGGGGTCAGATTTCAAATTCTAGAGGGAGGTCAGGGGTAAAAAATTCGGAAATTTGGGGGAGGGGGTCCCCAAGATTTTCGTCTAGGGGGGGGGAGTCCCAAAATTTCGAGGCTAGGGGGGGTGGACCCCACCCTGCCCCCCTCTTTCTCACCTATATATATTTATAATTTTAAGTTTTATGTTTCATTTTAGTTTTTGTTTGTTTAGTTTTTTGTTAGTTTATTATTTTGTGTTATTTTTTTTCAAAACAAATCACCTCACGCCAATGCCTAAAATCCTCTATTGGAGGTAGGGACATTGACTAAAACTCTATACCAGTAACAGTGCTGATACAGAGTTTTAGGCGGTAAATATTCATAGCCTCTGCTATAAAAAAAAATCAAGCTAAAATTTATTATTATAAATTTTATTAGTGCAAACCTGTGCACTGCCCACCCCCTCCTACGGGGTTTTATTGAGAGGGCAATTTCGAAATGGAGGGGGGCAAGGGGGGAATTTTTTTAAACGGAAAGAAAAAAGGAACAAAAAAAGCGAAGTTTAAGCAAAAATAGGTTTGAAATGGCTTAAATGCATTAAAATAGTCTAAAAACTGCAAAAAAACCACACATCTCTCCTTGCAACACAATTTCTCGCCAAGACTATGCAACAGACTCACCCATCCAACAAAATCACAGCAAACAAATATAGGCCAAGAGAAATGAAACACACCCTCCAATCAAAATATGGTCCACTAGCAGAAAGTTTCTTCAACCAAACTCTTACCGAAAAAGCTAAGCTATCCAGACTAACATTCACACCTATTTCGTAAAATAATTTCTATCTCAACTCCAACCTAATCCTCTACTAAAAAACAAACCCCACGAAATACTTCAAGTGAACAACACCTTCCAAGAAAATCAAGAACACTCCTGTCACAACTAAGATCCGGATTTTGTCATCATCTAAATTCATGCAAATTAAAAATAAACTCACTAATCAAAAATGAATGCCCAAAATACAACCAGAAACCTCATGATGTCCACCACCTTTTCAACTACACCAAAAATCCTACCACATTGAAAGTAGAAGACCTATGTCTTCAATCCGCAAAGGCAGCAGGATTTCCGGAGGAAATCACCTGAGGGAAAACTGGCTATGCTAACTAACTAACTAACTGCAAAAATTTCGCAATAATGTTGCATAATAGGTGAAAAATGGCGCCATAATTTTTGGGTACTTTTTTTATTTTTGGGCGGGGAGAGAGGGGGGGTGGAAGCGCAGCCACTAATATTCCGAGGGACATTTAAAAAGATATGTAAAACTTGAAGGAAATGCCGTTTTTATTGCATTTTGAGCTTTTTATTGCTTAAATACTTATTGTGAAGTCACTTTTCTTAATTTTTCCAAAACTGGGGAAGGAGGACGTTAACCTTCTTCCCTCCCCCCCTTTCCCACATTTTAGTAGGGAGCTGACCTGTGCACGGTCCTGAAATATCTCCCCGGAATATTAATGGCTGTGCTCACCCCTCCCCCCGCCCAAAAATAAAAAAATACCCAAAACTTAGGCGCCATTCTTGACCTTAAGCCATTTTAGACCTATTTTTACTTAAATTTCGCTTTTTTTCTTGTTTCCTTTTTTTCTATTTCTCCTCTGCTTGCATCCCCACCTCCGTTTTATTGCCCCCGTTTCAAAAAAATTGCCCCCCCGTGCCTTCTAATAAAACCCCGGGGACACTGCACTGATCTGGAAAAAGGAGAGTGGATGTTAAACGTTTATAATCATACAAGATTTTTTAGTTGGATTTCTCCTTATGTCTCCCATACAATTTTACATGGCCGCCTAGTTATAATTCGTCTATATAATTATGAGGACATCGTGTGCATTATGCACTGATATCCTCTTCAAAAATAGCATAACTAGAAAATTGTTGTTATTGATTGATGAATTTAAAAGTTGTTATATTAACGATGAAACATTAATATTGTGATTTCAAAAAAAAAAAAATATAGAATCTCCCCTTTAAAAGTCCGAGGGGTGCCGTGCGTGTGGCCTTTATATACACCCCTGGCCCTTAAGGGCTACCCCCCAATAGTCTCCAATAGCCCACAAAAATTTTTATTTTTTTGTATTGTATTGTATTTTATTTCGTCTAAGCAGGGATACACATAAGCAATAGACACACTGATTTTGTATGCACCACGAAACAGAAGACTAGTAATAATATGAGATACATTAAATCAAAAAGTCAGCCCACCAACCGCCTCTGTCCCATTAGGATTCGCGACTCCCATGGAAGATAAGCGATCGGCATCCTAAAACAAATTGGCTGAAGTATTTCAAGATTTGCAAACAATAAATACATAGAAACATAATAATTAAGGAATATTATATAAAGAAGTAAAAATGTTATATCACATTATAAAAAGGAATATTTCCAAAATATCTTAAGTTATTTAAGAAATATGACCTTCTAAAATTAGTGTTTTTTGGCGATTCTGTGCTTGAATGATTGTACAGTGAGTGCCATAGGGGAAACTGAGAACAACAACTCCTACCCTAAAATTATGCTTCTGAAGCTGCTGCTGGTTAGACTTTTCTCTATTGTTTGTTTCAAACCAAAACAATAGAAACTACTAAGTTCCCCTACGTTATTTAGTTACCCACGTTAAGTATATATATATATATATATATATATATATATATATATATATATATATATATATATATATATATATATATAAATTTAAAATTAATTTAACCTTGAAATACATACGTTTTATCCTATCCTAGGTTTTTCTCAACTAAGAAAGAGCCAATATATGGTTACCAAACTTTTCCGAAACTCTCTTTTAAAATCTATACAATGATTGATTTTTATAGCATACATGGGCACAGGGGGAGGTTGGGGAGGATTAACCCCCTCTAAATTCTGAGAAAGGGGGTTAAACCCATACATGGGCAAGTTGGTCCGGAGTGGGGGGGGGGAGGTTAAACCCCAAATTTGGGGGGGTTAAAATCCGAGAAACGCAAAATACCCATATCGTTTTTTTTCTGGCGTGCATTTAACACATATAGTTTTTTTATTTTGAAGGAAAAATAGGTAAAAAAGCTAATTTTAGGTCAAAAAGCCTTTTTTATTGCATTTTTGAGCTTTTTATTGCTTAAAACATTCATTTTGACCTCAAAACTTAAGTTTGGAGGCAGTTAGAAGTCATTTTAAAAACTTTTTTTTTCTTCGTTTTTCCAAAATTGGGGGGGGGTTAACCTTTTCTCCCCCCCACTTCTGAGTGGGGGGGGGGGTTAAACCCGCCTTCTCAGAATTTTGGGGGGAGGGTTAACCCCCCTAACCCCCCCCCGTGCCCATGTATGGTTAAACCCCTCCCCCAACTAAGGAGTGGGGGGGAAGAGAAAAGGTTAACCCACCCAACCCCTAATTTTTGGAAAAAATGTCTTTGAAATGACTTCTAACTGCTTCTAAACTTAAGTTTTGAGGTCAAAATGAATGCTTTACACAACAAAAAGCTCAAAAATTCAATCAAAAGGGTTTTTTAATATAAAATTAGCTTTTTACTATTTTTTCCTTAAAATCGAAAAACAATATGGGTAAAATGCACTCAAAAAAAACGATATGGGCATTTTGGGTTTCTTGGATTTGAACCCCCCTAATTTGGGGTTTAACCCCCCCACTCTGGACCAACGTGCCAATGTATGGGCGACCCCCCCCCCTCAAAAGTTAGAAGGTTTGAACCCCCCCCCCCCATAAAAAATTTTGACCTTTCACCTGGGGATGGACTCCCCCCCCCCTCCGCCTCCCCAACTCTAGCGGACCTGGCCAAAAACATCCCCATGCTTTCGGAAAAAACTTACCTATTTTATTTCTCGTTTGTTTTCCACGTTTGTCATATTTTTGTAGCAGGATCTTCCAAGTTATGTACATGCACCTTCATTTAAATTGCGTCTTAAATTCTAAGAAGGGGTCTTAGGTGGGGTCCGACGAAACCCCCTTATTTTTAGAGAGGGATCGACTGGGGTGGAAAATTTTGGTGGTCAGAGGGGGGGGGGGCACTCGGTGTCCGAAGCAAAACATTTTAAAACCATAGGTATATTATACATTATGGATTTTTTATAGAATAATACTATTGAATTTTATTGAATATAATGCGTTGTACAAATATAATGCGTTGTTACACAAGAAAGTGTAAAAATAAAAATTTGTGTTAAAAATTCATTTTTTTGGAAAAAAATTTAAGATAAAAATTGTACCTAAAATTTACCGAGAGAAAATATTAAAGGGAGTTAATGTACATGTATAAAAAATTAAAAAAATTATAGGTAAAGGATTCTCCTAGATTTTGTCTGGGGGTGCCAAAATTTCTAAGCTAAAGGCATGGACTCCACCCCAATCCCCCTCTTTCTAACTTCCCCATTCTTTACATACCGGTTAGACATGTAGACTGTATAAGCCGAGCAGTAAATCATTGAAATAGGCTAAAAACTGCAAAAAATTCGCGTGATGGCGTCATCATAGGTCAAAAATGGCGTCATTTTTAGGGTCTTTTTCATTTTTTTGGCGGGGGGGGGGCATCGGGGGGGGGCGGTGCGTTCCAAAAGGGGGGGGTTTTCAGACCGTGCACAGGTGTGCTGTATAAGCCGAGCAGTTCGGCCCGAGTCACAGTAATTCCGCGCATTTGTAAGTCAAACAAAATGTATATATGCAGGAAGCCGGCGTTGAATAAAAAATGGGCGGGAAAAAAGGGTTCAGCGCTTGTTGTGGAGGGAAAAAACCCAGAAGCCCTCCGCTATCACAACCGCCGTTCAGCTGTGGGGTGGTGATGGATTATGTGGAAGGAAAACGTTGTTGTTGTTGTACGGTAAGCCTTTCTTAGTGAAGTGGCTTGTGTTGGACTCGCAGCGGTTGATTTGTGGGATTTTATAGATTTAGCTCGTTTTGTAAACTTTAGTGTTGTTTTGCTTCGGTGACTAATCCGTTTTATTAATTTTTAAATTTGTGTGACATTGAAAGGAATAGTTGAGTTGTACATTATTTTAAGCTTTTTTTTAGTAAAGTTGCTTTTATAATACATGTTTGGACATGGACTCGTTAGCTATATACTATTTTGGAGGATTTTATTTGGGTCGTCCCGCAAACTTTATTCGTTACAATTAATTTATTAATTTTTGAATTTGTACGATGCTTTGTGATTTTATTATGATTTATTTTATTTAATTCGTTGTGCCAGCTTACAAAAATATTTTGGATTGACTCGGGATGGTTTTTATTTAAAGACTTGTGCATTTTGTATACGCTTTTCTTAACAAAGCGCCGTTTATATGTATGTTGGACTCAGGAGTTGTTATTTTGCATAATTTTATTTAGCTCGTCTTTTGGTGTTGTTTTGTTTCGATGACTGATCCATTGGAATTAATTTATTATTTTTTGAATTTTGAAGTTGTGCGGCAGTGGAAGAAGTATTTATGTTGTTGTTGTTGTATTACACGCCTTTCTTAAGAAATGTTATTTTTTGACTATAGCAGTAGGTATTTTGTGGGATTTTGTATTTGCCTCGTCTTGTTTAATTTTATTGTTCTTTTAATGACTGATTTACTGCAATTAATTTAAAAATTGCTTAAATTTAAGCGAAATCGATACATTATAGTTTTATTATGACGTTGATTTTGTTTTGGCGGCTTACAAAAATATTTCGCTATTTTACTCGTGATTCTTTTTGTTAGAAGACTTGTGCGAAATCCGAGTTAGGTATTTGGGAAATTGTAAAAGTGGTTTCGCTCTTTAAATTAGGGAATCCCCTAAAAAATTTGCCACTTGATTTTCACTTTCAAAAAAAAATTTTATTTTAAAACAATACATTAAAAATTTCACTAACAAAAAATATATAAATATATATATATATATAATATATATATAAGCACTAGGGTAGCAATACACCTTGGGCTCCCGTGTTTGAGCTTGCCAAAATACCTCTCAAAATCAGGCAGGCAACCCGCTTATGTAAAAAATTCTGCTTTTTCATATTAGTGATGTTCCTTTCCTACCCGCCAATATTATGCTCCGGAGCTCCGGGGATTTCAAATAGAAGTAGCCCCAGAGCTCCGCTTCATAAATAAATGAGCGATTTAAAGTTTATTTAAGTTTTTAATATGTCTTAAGTTGTTTTATTCGAATTTTTAGGACTATTTTTATTGTTTTCTTTTAAATTAAAAAAAAATTAGTTATATAACACAATTTTAAAAAAAATTATCAATGAAATTACACTTTAATTATTTACGAAATTAGTTAAAAAAAATAGAACAGAGCTCGGGGGTTCGGTTACTCTGAGAAGCGGGCGGCTCCGGAGAACATTACTAGTACAGAATGTCAGGAAAGAGGCAGTTTATAGGTTTATTTTTTTACAAGAACCCGGCAAATCTCCGTGGTGTTTGTAGTGTATATACTGTTGTACTGAGGACGGGATCATCTAGACGTTTTTGGTCAGGTCCGCTAAAGGGGGGGTTCACTCCCGGTTGCAAGGCCAAATTTTTTTTTTTGGGGGGGGTCCGGACCCATCTGACTTTTAAGAGGGGGGGGGTTAACTCGGGTGCGAGATTTCAAATTTAGGAGGGTCCAAGTGGGGTCCTATTTTTTATTAAAGTTTTTTAAATCAGTAATTTAAGTGTTTTTAAGTCTAATATTGAATTTTATACACTAAAACAGCCTATTTAGACCTAAAAAATGTATTTAAACATTGTTTTTTACTAAAAAAACCTGGGGGGGAGGGGGGCTCTGGATTTTTTCTTGGGGGGTCCGAAATTTAGGCTCTAGGGACTGTCCCTCCAATATATCTATGGACGGAATTCTCTGCTAATGCTGGCATAGTAAAAGTCAAAATCTGCAGCTATTTTGTCAGCGATCTGATGGATTTACACCATACATGGGCAAGTTGGTCCGGAGTGGGAGGCGAGGGCGGTTAAACCCGGAATTAGGGGGTTAAAATCGGAGAAACGCAAAATAACCATATTTTTTTGGAGTGCATTTTACCCATATCGTTTTTCGATTTTGAAAGAAAAATAGGTAAAAACGCTAATTTTAGGTTAAATTGCTTATAACATTTATTTTGACCTTAAAACTTAAATTTGGAGGCAGTTAGAAATCATTTTAAAGGGATTTTTTCTTCATTTTTCCAAAATTGGGGGGATTAACCTTTCTCCTCCCCACTTTTGAGTTCGGGGTGGTTTAAAAAAAACCCACCATTTCAGAATTAATTTAGAGGGGGTGGTTAACCCCACAACCTCCCCCATATGCATGGACACGGGGGAAGGGTTAACCCCCTAAATTCTGGGAAGGGGGTTTAACCACCCCCCCTCCCCACTCAGAAGTGAGGGAGGGGGGAGAAAAGGTTACCGCCCCAATTTTGGAAAATTAAAGAAAAAAATGTCTTTCAAATGACTTCTTCTAACTGCCTCCAAACTTAAGTTTTGAGGTCAAAATGAGTATTTTAAACAATAAAAAGCTCAAGAATGCAATAAAAAGGGGTTTTTGACCTTAAGTTAGCGTTTTTTACCTATTTTTCTTTAAAATCGAAAAACGATATGGGGTTTTTTTTTTTTTTTTAAAGCTGAAGCGGGCCGGCCATGGATATTCCATATTACCGCCTACCACCCTATATCAGCACTGTTGTTGATGTAGAATGTTAGTCAAAGGCCCCACCTCTATCAGAGGATTTTAGGGATTAGATGTGAGGTTATATTTAATAATACATTTATTTTACCTATCTCACATCTATTCCCTAGGCCTACGTTTGGTCGGTTTGTCTTACCGTGGGAGGAAGGCTTATCTTTTGGTTGCACAATAGTGTATGTAAAGATAAACCTACTCCTCCGGTTGTGGGCTAGGCCGCAATGGCCACACGGTAAGGACCTCAGCCCATACATGGGCAAGTTGGTCCGGAGTGGGGGGGGGTTAAACCCCAAATTAGGGGGGGGGTTAAAATACGAGAAACGCAAAATACCCATATCGTTTTTTTTCTGGAGTGCATTTTACCCATATCGTTTTTCGATTTTGAAGGAAAAATAGGTTAAAAACACTAATTTTAGGTCAAAAAGCCCTTTTTATTGCATTTTTGGGCTTTTTATTGCTTAAAACATTCATTTTGACCTCAAAACTTAAGTTTGGAGGCAGTTAAAAGTCATTTTAAAGACATTTTTTTCCTTCATTTTTCCAAAATTGGGGGGGGGGGGTTAACTTTTTCTCCCCCCCCCACTTCTGAGTGGGGGGGGGGGGTTAAACCCCACTTCTCAGATTTTGGGGGGGGGGTTAACTCCCCCCCAACCCCCCCCCCCCCCGTGCCCATGTATGCCTCAGCCCCCTCAGCGCGGCAAGCCGCTACGCCACAACACATAACGTGGCAATTACCTCACTAAGGTGGCAATGGCGGTTTTGGTGAACCAAATCAACCACGACCTCCAGAGTGGCGTAATCCCCATTGTAGGTTATCGAGGGGGAACGATATGGGTAAAATGCACTCCAGAAAAAAAACCGATATGGGTGGTATTTTGCGTTTCTCGGATTTTAACACTCCTAATTTCGGGTTTAACCCCCTCCCCCACTCCGGACCAACTTGCCCATGTATGCCCAATCTTCCCCCCACCCTCCGTTGTCCGTACCCATGTATGATTTACACCATAATCATATCTTTCTATATATAGCTAGGATTGCAATCTCTGTATGCAAATTAAAGTTATCGAATAAAGGAAGGTTCTGTACGGTTGGGTGGAAATGATAATTATGCTAACATAAAAATACTCACCAGTGCTCATCATTTTTGTACAAACCATAATATTCATAGAAACCACTGCTTTTTTTTAACTTAAGTGGAAAAAAATTTATGCATCTGTGCCGAATCGCGAACGCCTTACGCGGTTTTTTATTATTCAAAAGAGTTCATGCTTTTATGCGGTTTTCGTCCAACTTTCATTCAGTATATATTAACTTTTTCAGTCTGCCTGACCTACTGTAGAGAGTAGAGGCATACCTTACCTACCGCATAGTATACACTCACATTCTACTTTGACATGACTTTTAGCTTTATAATTTACCTTTATAACTTTTTAAGCTATATAATTGTATATAATTATATAGCTTTATAATTGACACAGATCTGTACACGGTCTGGAAATGTCCCCCCCCCGTTTCATTGGAGGATTTCCCCCCCCCCGTTTTATTGTCCCCCGGACCAAAAATGAAAAAAAAAGTACCTAAAAATTATGGCGCCATTTTTGACCTATAATGACGACATTATCGCAAAATTTTTGCAGTTTTTAGCCTATTTCAATGCATTTTAGGACATTTTAGACCTATTTTTACCGCCCTTTTTTCTGGTCCATTATTATAAAGCATTTTAAAGGCTAAAGACGAATTCTATCAGGGTGAAAAAAGCGGGGTGGTAAAGTAACCACTCGCTCTCCGAGAAAATATCACGTGTAGAAAAACACCTGACGCAACTTAATATTAATTGGTTACATCATCTCTGCCAACTTTTTTGTACTATTTTTTTTCTCGCGCGTTTATTGTTTTTTTCTTCCTGGCGGCGAGCGGTTACGCCCTTATTTTCAGCCTCAAGGAATTTAACTTTAGTTCTACTATTAGTTATCTCTTTTAAGACACTGATAAATGAAGGAAAAAAACTGTGAATTGTGATGTATATATATCATCTGTTTTATGAGTTTTACATTATAATACGATAAAAAAACAAACAAAAATATTTGACTGATTAAAAGATAATTAAAGAAAACCTTTCTAAAAACCTTTTAAAATTTTATATAAAAAATTGTGCTATTGTTATTTGTGTGCTTTTACGAGCGGAGATGCTTTTTCCTTCTAAAAATTGGTTCGTTATATACGTCTGCCTGGAAAAAAAAGTTGTGGCATTGAGTGACAGTGACAGGTATAAGCGAGAGTCCTTAATTAGCCGCTTTCCAAGTAATCCAGTATAAGCACAAATAAATAACAGGGAGTACCAGGTAGCCATGAGGCCCGGTGTTTGCGTGGGTAAAAATATACATAATTGTATATATATAATGCTAACTGAGTAATAAAGTTATGCGTATACTGCGGATGAATTAGGCAGCAATAAGTGAAGTGCTCGAGTGTCGTGATAATCAGGCCAGCTTGGGAGAGGTGGATTATCGCTTGAAAAGTGATTAGCTAAGGATATGAGGTGCTAACTGTTTTCCAATCTTTTTTTACGTATTTTAAGTATATACTTTTTTTTTAGTCGATGAATCAGTCGTAGCATGATATCAGTGGCGTGCCCAGGATTTCATTTCGGGGGGGGGGGGGGGGGGGGGGGCGGGGGGGGGGTGGGGGGGGGGGGGGGGGGGGGGGAGGGGGGGGGCGGGGGGAGCCCAGGGGGGGAATTTGGGCCGGGGAAATACACGAGAACCAGAGTTAAAATTCAGATATATACAAACATAAGGAAGGTTTATCCACCATTAAAAACAATGTGTTTAAAACGTTAATAAAAGGTTAATTTTGGGTTTATGTAGGAAAATAGTGTTAAGTGAAGTTTATTTAAATATGCTAATTTGAGGGGAGATGATTGAAATTGAAAAACTGAGATAAATTGTCAATTTAAAAACGGGGGGGGATGTGGGTTTTTACTTTGGCTTTTGGAGGGATCAGGTTGATTAGGGAAGGAGGGAAAGTTTTAATATTTAAAAAAAAAAAAATTCTCTCTCCCAAAATCAAAAAAAAGACCCTTGGGGGGGGGGGGGGGGGGGGATAGGGTGAGTGGTCGGGGGGGGCGGGGGGGCCCGCCCCCCCCCCCCCCCCCCCGGGCCGCCCTGCTGATTTTTTGCCGAAATACGCGAGAACCAGAGTTAAAATTGTTATATACAAACATAAGGAAGGTGCCCGAACTGTTCTATTTTAGCGTATATTTACTCCTAAAAAAAAATTCTAAATCCGGTTTAAAGGGTGTATCTATACCATAGGTCAGTGGCGTGCCCAGGATTTCATTTCAGGGGGAGGGCGTGTGGGGGGGGGGGCGGCAGGCCCCCAGATAAATACTAATCCTGAAGGGGGGTCTGGGTGGCGGCAGCCCCCCAGAAATGGGGGTTCTGGGGGGCGAGAGCCACCCAGCGGGGTCAAGGGGCAGATCCCCTTGTCAGGGGGGTCCGGGGGGCAGAATGCCCCCGCGAAGAAAATTTTCAATTTAATGCGCTAAAATACACTAAAAATTTTAATTCCAGATGATACTTATTACAAAATTTAAGGTTTTTTTATTCCTATACATTTAAAACATGTGTTTAAAACATTAATAAAAGAATAATGGTGTTTATAGTAGTTTTACTAAACATGTATGCCTTAACTATTGAAGGGGATAATCGATTTGAAATCAACAAATTAAGATAAATTGCCAATTTAAACTACCTGCGTAGCGGGGAAATTTTGATTTTTTGACTATTAATATACTTTTGGAAGGCATCAGGAAAGTTTCTGTATTAGTATTAAAGAAAAAAATTTTTCTCTCCCAAAATTTAAAAAAACGTAAGGGTCCCCCCTCACATAAAAGTCCGGATTTCGGGGGGGGGGGGAGCTGGCGGCGGGGGGGGTGGGAGGGCGGCCGCCCTTGGGCTCGGGGGGCAGCGCCACGGCCCCTGCCTCCGGGGTTTTTTAGGGCGCTAAAATACCCTCCCAACAGATGATACATTGTTTTTTTTATTCTATCCATTTAAAAATGTGTTTAACCCTCTTAAAAGGAATATTATATAGTTTTATTTAACATGTATGCCGTATGAGATGGGAAAGAAATGGGGATCGGAGAGGGGGGGAAATTGGGTTTTGATTATGGTTTGGGAGGGAAGGGAAGTTGGTATTTGAGAAAAAAAACCCCGCCCACTCTATGCTCTTTCAAAAAACTTAAGAAAAAATAAAAACGCTAAGCGGGGGGTGGGGGGGCCGCCCCCCCCCCCCGGGGCGCGCGGGGGGGAGGAGGGGGGCGGCGGGGCCCCACCCTCTTCCAAAAAAAAAACCCCGCCCACCTATGCTTAGTACTAAAAACGCTAAAAATGTGGTATTATTTGAGGTACTACACCCCGAAAAAAATTCGGAAACCCCCTCTTCCCAATTTTGAGGGTCGGGTATCGTATAGGCCCCTCCCAAAAAAATCCGGAAGCTGCCCACATATGGTGTATCTTTCGTGTATATGGTAGGTAGTAAAACAGTTGGTTTGGTGGAGAAGAAAAAGGGTGATCAGGAGTTAGACACAGGACGCAGCGAGTGGACCAAAAATTACCGCTTTGCTAAAGTTGGGTCGCTCTTGAGGGTGGAAAAGGGAGAAAAAGGGAGGGAGCATCGCATTAGATGAGAAAGGTTCAATTTAAAAAATGAAAGGCAGGGCATACATGGGCAAGTTGATCCGGAGTGGGGGGTTAAACCCCAAATTAGGGTGAGGGTTAAAATCCGGGAAACGCAAAATACCCATATCGTTTTTTTTTCTGGAGTGCATTTTACCCATATCGTTTTTCGATTTTGAAAGAAAAATAAGTAAGTTTGGAGGCAGTTAGAAGTCATTTTAAAGACGTTTTTTTCTTCATTTTTTTAAAATTGGGGGGTTAACCTTTTATCCCCCCCCACTTCAGAGTGGGGCGGGGCTTTTAACCCCCCTTCTCAGAATTTGGGAAGGTTAACCCCCGCAACCCCCCCGTGCCCATATATGGGGCAGGGTGGGGTCCACCCCTCTCCCTAGCTTCGAAATTTTGGGACCGCCCTAGACGAAAATCTAGGGCCCCCCTCCCTCCGAATTTCCGAATTTTTTACCCCTGACCCCCCTCTAGAATTTGAAATCTGACCCCCTCCCTTGGGAAAATTTTAGGTACTTTTTTATACTAAATTTTCTTCCAAAAACGTGGATTTTTGTTAACTATTTTATTTTTAGTGGCAAATTCTCCCTCTTAAAATTTTTTCTTTTTTCTGTTTATTATTATGGCTTAAAACAGTTTTGCTTTGGACACCGGGCCTCACCTGACCCCCCTCTAGATTTCAAAATTTCGCACCCCAGGTCGAGCCCCTAAAAAGCTAGGGGGGTCCGGACTCCCCTGGGATCTCCTCTTAGAATTCAAAATTCGATTTACCGAGGGTAACCACCCTCCTAGCTTCCTAGACCGTTCTCACTTATGGGAGGGGTATCCCCTAATACCTCATCTTTAAGCATACATGGACACAGGAGGGGGGGGGATGGGGGTGTTAACCCCCCAAATTCTGAAAAGGGGGGTTTAACGAACCCCCTCCACTCAGAAGAGGGGGGGGGAAAGAAAAGGTTAACCCCCCAATTTAGGAAAAATGAAGAAACAAATGTCTTTAAAATGACTTCTAACTGCCTCAAAACTTAAGTTTGGAGGTCAAAATGAATGTGTTAAGCAATAAAAAGCTCAAAAATGTAATAAAAAGGGCTTTTTGACCTAAAATTAGCGTTTTTTACCTATTTTTCCTTTAAAATCGAACAACGATATGGGTAAAATGCACTCCAGAAAATAAAAACAATTATTAGCCTCGGATTTTAGCCCCCCCCCCTATTTGGGGTTTAACCCCCCACTCTGGACCAACTTTCCTATGTATGTTTTAAACGGGTCTACCCCGGGTTGACCCCCCCTAAAAAGCTAGAGGGGTGCGGATCTCCCCCTGGACCCCCTCCTAGCTTTCAAAGGGTCATCTACCCGGAATAGCCACCCGCACCCCACCCCACCCCCCTCCCCGCTTGCCGGTCCATGCTTATGTATGCCTATATACCACCTTCTTCTTTCTCACGTCACACCACTAAGACTATGTATCCAAAAATATATTAAATAAAAGTAAAAAATATGTGGCGATGTCCAAAACAAGAAAAAGCTATAGTGTTTTAAATATTATTACATCGAAAACGCGTTTATTGGATTTGTACCTTACGATTTTTATTTTTTAGATTAATGCGTTTACATATGAACCAGCTTGCTAGAAACCGCGGTATATATATATATATATCGTATAGGTTTATTGCTTTAAAAACACGTTTTTCTTGATCTGATATAATCAAATCAGTCGAGTTTTTATTTCGGCAAAGCTTAATTGTTTGTGCGTTTCAATAGTTTTTAATGAAATATAAAAAAATGAAACATGATTATTTAGTCTAGAAATTATATTCAGATAAAATAGCCATTTGATAGATAGATAGAAGATTTTATTTCTAGTATAAGAAAGAACACAAAAACGAAACAGTTAGTGTAAGATATGAAAATGCAACCCAGTTGGGTTACGAATTACACAAAACAATACAAAAAAAAGATAATCACTGCAGAAATCCTGGCTTGCTTGAATAGATAAACACGGTCAAAAAGCTAGGGGCGGGGGTGTTTACCCCCCCCCCTTTTTCATCTATACTTGTTTGAAATTAATGACTAAAGGCTTGTTGTAAACAGAGCTCTTCATTTAGTCATTTAACTACCAAGAAGATTTTAGGAGGTTTATAATCTTAGAGATTTTTTGAATTGAGATAATAATTTGGCGCTCATTTCGCTGTTATTTAAAGAGTTTATATTATTATATATTTAGTTAGATGTAGGTACATGTATTTTTTGTGAAAAAATCTGTAAGGCCAGTTCAGTTGGCATTTGTTTATATAGGTACATATAACATCTCCTGTTTTTTACTTATAATCTTAATCTATATTTTTGCCTTTAAAGCATATATATTTAATAGAAACACTTTTTGTTGTTATGTGGTTTTTTAAATAAGTTATAAAAAAATTAGTTACAAAAAAGTGTGAAAAAATAATCTATGCCATTTTGGATTTTTTTCTTTGTAAATTTTCTAGTTTTTTTTTTAATTATTGATGGAATAATTCAAAATAGGGTTGAACTTAAAAAATGCTTTAGAGCTGCTTCAGTAAATTTGTTTTTATTTCTTCTGCCTGACCCTGATTGAAATCCATATTTTAGACTAAGTTACAGTATATAGGAAATCTGTATATATATATATATATATATATATATATATATATATATATATATATATATATATATATATATATATATATATTCATACATGGGCAAGTTGGTCCGGAGTGGGGGGGGTTAAACCCCAAATTAGGGGGGGGTTAAAATCCGAGAAACGCAAAATACCCATATCGTTTTTTTTCTGGAGTGCATTTTACCCATATCGTTTTTCGATTTTGAAGGAAAAATAGGTTAAAAACACTAATTTTAGGTCAAAAAGCCCTTTTTATTGCATTTTTTGAGCTTTTTATTGCTTAAAACATTCATTTTGACCTCAAAACTTAAGTTTGGAGGCAGTTAGAAGTCATTTTAAAGACATTTTTTTTCTTCATTTTTCCAAAATTGGGGGGGGTTAACTTTTTCTCCCCCCCCCCCCCCTTCTGAGTGGGGGGGGGGGGTTAAACCCCACTTCTCAGAATTTGGGGGGGGGTTTACCCCCCCCCCAACCCTCCCCCCCCGTGCCCATGTATGATATATATATATATATATATTGATATATATATATCATTATTTGGAAATAACTTGACGTTTTAAAATGCTTTGTTCGGGAGAAGAGCAGCTGAAAAAGATTTATTCCAATTCGTTTATACTTTGTTTAAGTGATGGATGTGTGTGATAAATTCCGCCAATTCGTCAGACGTTTTAAAAGATTTCGACATCGGGAACGCGGCAATAAATCCTGTCCTGACTTGACTGGGGTTTAACCACACACAGTCCGGTTCGATGGGCACTTTATTTTATAATCTGTGAGGTTAGATAAGTTGCTGCTGTACTGTAATAGTTAAAAAAAACGAGTAAGACAAGAGTCTTACAGAAAAATAAATTCTCCTGGAAGGAAGAAGAAAAATAAACAAAGGCTTTTATCATTAATAGTAAAAAGCGGATGTTGTTTATGTACTAGTTATGTTTCTCAGAACTCCAGAGCAAAGCAACCCTGGAGCTCCATAGCTCCGCTCTCTATTTTTGTATTAATTAGGTACGTAAATAATCAACAAGCTATGCTATAGTCCAATATTTTGTCATTTTTCTTCAAAACTTTCATAAAACATTAAAAACAATAAAAATAATCTTAAACATGAAAATAGAACTATTTAAAACTTATTTTAAGCGTAAATAAGCTTGAATTAGCTTATTATAGGGGCGAGCTCCACACCAAGCTCAGGAGCTCTGGAGCGTTCTCCGACTTCATTATCCAAAGTTCCGGAGCTTGATATTGAAAGATAGGAACTAGGAGGAACATGACTAGTTTATATTGTTTTTTTTAGAAGTTCGTAAAACACAAATGATTTTTGGGTAGTTAGAAAACTTTGTTTAAAACGTTATTATATTCCATTAATAATCTAAAATCTGTTCACAAATAATTGAAACTAAAAAAAATTTAGGTAAGCTGAGGCTAAGCACATCTTGCTGGCGGTACGGTTGATTTAGATAATTAATTACAATGAATAACTAATTAATCAATTAATTAATTAATAAAATTAATTAATTTTATCAGTGTATAGCAAACTTTAAATTTGATAAATAAATAAAATTTTTATATCAAACAACCTTACCCTTGGCTGGCGACATAGGATCACCTGAAAATAATTTTCTCCTTTCTGTCTTAATCATTTTTGAACAGACGTTAGAGTTCAAGCCAAAATTTTAAAATTAATTTGAAAAAAAAAAGGGTTTTCAAGCAAAGAAGACTCTTTCTGCAGTATTATTTGATAAAGTGATAAAAGTCTAAATTTATAAAATATCAAATTAAAATACGTCATTTTGAAATTGCAGCGCAAAATACCGTATATTATGCTTTTTAATTTTAAAGTTATGAAACAACATTCGTTACAATTTCATTGACAACTGTCGCTACGTTTTATCTTTAATTTGTTAACTAACTGAGTTAATCTTATTTTGAACTGGATAATTAATATATTTTTATATAAAAATAGACGCTAATTGAAATTGTATTTGTATATAAAATATACACACAACACAAATTAACATAGTTAAGTAAATTAGTTGAAAAATACGTCGATTGGATAGGTATATACCTAAAATTTTTTTGTGTTTATAACCGTTTTCTTCTTACGGAAACGGATTTTTTTATGAAAATCACCAGTTTTTGTTCGTTTATCAAGTGTTTATGTATATATGTTTGTGGCGTCGAAGTGAAAACCTTGTTCCTGTGTTTATGGCAAATATAATAGATTGTTTCTAATGAGTTTTTTAACTGATTTATTTCTATTTTTACTTTCATAGATAAAAATGGGGATATGGGGTAGGGTAGGGTCCACTGCCCTTAGCCTCGAAGATTCACCCGCCTCCGCCACCTAGAAAAAATCCAGGGCCCCCCGTTTGCCAAATTTTCAATTCCTTTTTATTCCTAACCATCCTAGAATTTCAGACCTGACCCCCCTCCCCTAAAAAAAATTAAGTAGGCACTTATTTTTATTCTAAATTTTCTTTCAAAAACGTGAATTTTAAACAAAAAGCCGTGTTTCTACATATTTACAAAGGTGGATAATACGATGATTCGGGACAAAGGTGTGACACTCGTGTTTAACAGACACGGCCATGCGAAAAACAACCAGCGGACGGACGGGTGTCATCGTGACGGACGGATTTCGTCGTGACGAACGGGTGTCATCGTGACGGACGGGTGTTATCGTGACGGACAGGTGTCATCATGACGGACGGGTGTCACGATAAATAGTTTAAAAACCATCTTTCTAAAGATATTTATTTAATCTTCTTGACTGGCTTCCAAACACTTAGCTTAGCATTCTCAAGAAAATAATATAGATGTAATGCATAAATAAAAAGAATATGCTTTAGAGTGAGAGCATAAGTCACTTAGCTTTAAAGAAATGTAGTTTGACAGAATCATTTGCTTTTTTTGAAACATCGTTTAAGGTTTTAATGGGTTTTTTCTACACTTATTCAGGTGTAATTTTGAGTACCGAGCGAAGGGGGATAAATGTTTACTGGATGTATTTAATGAGCCTTCTTCCTTTTCTTCAAAAAAAAAAAAAAATAATAACAAAGTGGCAAATAAAAAAAAATCCCAAAAAAACAAAATGACAAAGGATTATGGAATAAATCGTTAAAAACCTTGAATATATTTTATATTTTACAAATTAAAGGATTGTAAAGAACACAACGAATTCATATTTTGTAATTTTTTAAAATTAAAAATACAGTTTTAATGACATTTTGAGACGCCATGATAAAACTGTAAATACACTATGGGATTTTGGCGTAGAAATTTTATTTACGATAAAACGTGTGACCGGTTTCGATTGTCACCAACCGTTTTCATTTTATTGTGTTTGAAAACGGTTGGTGACAATCGAAACCGGTCACACGTTTTATCGTAAATAAAACTTCTACGCCAAAATCCCATCGTGTATTTACATAAAAAATACAATAAAACTGTACACGAACCGAACTAATACATTATTTTTAAAAATTCCCCAAAACCAAAAAAAAGTAAAAATATTGCCTGAAAACATCGGTGGTTGCAAACAACCGTTTATATTACGCTTTTAGGCGAACTCATTCATAATTACGGTAGCGCAGTAGTGAATGGTCTTTGGATACGCATTTGAGGGTCCTAAGTTCGAACCCCTCAGTTGTCGTGTTTTTTCTCGCCTAGACATATTTCTAACATAAACACTAATGTTTAATTTCATTTCTTTATCTTTTTACATAAAAAAACCCAAATGAAAATAACGAATACTTACTTTAAAAAACTACAATTGTGCACATTTGCATGTCACATATCCTTTTGCTTCTTTCACGTATCATTTTTAAACTAAACTGAAAATTTTTTTTCTTAGTTATTTTTTAAACAAATAGTCCTTTTAAGTAATTGTGGGCATATTTTTTATATTTTTTAATTTATTTTATGACAAATTAATACAAATGTAACTTCTTAATTTGTTTTTGCGTTTTTTTACATTAAAAAAAGTTAAATTTGCCCTTATTTAAATTATTTAAATTTGTATTAATGTGATTTTATACTAGCATAATAATGTATTTGTGTTATTTATTCTGGTTTTCACGCAGCATCTGTTTTTTGTCGTTTATTCGAGTTTTAAAAAAAGGTACGGTATTAAATTGTAAAAGTTTTTGAAAGTCAGCCAGCAAGACAAAATATGTTTAGAAACATGGTTTTTAAAGCATTTATCGTGACACCCGTCCGTCACGATAACACCCGTCTGTCACGATGACACCCGTCCGTCACGATGACACCGTCCGTCACGATGACACCCGTCCGTCACGATGACACCCGTCCGTCACGATAACACCCGTCCGTCCGCTGGTTGTCTTTCGCATGGCCGCGTTTGTTAAACACCAGTGTCACGCCTTTGTCCCGGATTATCGTATTATCCACCTTTGATATTTATTATACCTGAATAGCGCATTTTATTCAATAAAATGCAGTATTATCCTATAAAATAACAATAATTATATTTTTAAAAAAGTATTTTGCTTTGAACACTAGGACTGACCCCATAGATGAACAAGAGAGGGGGGGAGGGTAAGGTGGGATCCACCCCCCTCCTAGCCTCGAAATTTTGGGCCCCCCTGACCCCCTCTCTAAATTTGAAAATTTTGCACCCCGGATCGACCCCCCCTAGAAAGCTAAAGAAGGTTCGACCCCATTTAGGACCCCCCTGGAAGAAAACTTAGTATAAAAAAGTACCTAAAATATTCCCTAGGTGGGAGGGGGGTCAGATTTTAAATTCTAGAGGGGGGTCAGAGGTAAAAAATTCGGAAATTTGGGGAAAGGGGGGGGGGCCTAGATTTTCATATTTTCGTCTAGGGGGGTCCCAAAATTTCGAGGCTAGGAAGGGGGTGGACACCACACTGCCCCCCCCTTTCTCACCTATGACTCCTTCTGGGTTTCCAAGTTTTTACCTCAGATGAAAACTAGTTCAAGTCTTG
>JASAMX010031948.1:0-12027 GCA_030248175.1 Microlaimidae sp. YZB2_3 | reverse complement strand
AATAAGGATAGTATTTGGGCGGGGGGGCGCCGCCCCCTCCCCGAAATGGTCGCCAGATAATAAAGTTTAAGGGTTTTCAGAAGCTAAAAATTCAAAATTTTCTAGCGCCTCGCTCATCGCTCGGCGCCAAACTATAAAATAATTTTAGTACCCCAATTGACCCCCAAAAACCAAAAAATTTTTCCGCTTCGCTTCGCTCAGTCACTTTCTATGGTATACATTCATATATATCGCTATTTATCTTGCCTAATGCTAATGTTATTTCAAAGTTAGTATAATATTTTTTATAAGTAATAAGTACTACACAGAAAGCAAAACAAACAATCATATTGGTTGATTTATGTACCTCCCTCCTCCTAAATTTTCCAGCTGCCTATAGCATTGGCTCGGATTTTTTTCATATAGGTAGGTACCCTAAAAAACATGGAGTCGAGATGCTGTGCTTTGGTTTACAATAGACTAGTTCTGAATAAGAGACTGTACAACAGAGGGTACAAATAGAAAAAAAAATAAAATTGGAAAAAATCGTAGTTTTCTTAGTTTTTTTTTCAGTTTAATCCTATGCTTAATTAAAATTGATACACGATTATATTTTCACCAGGTTAAAGTGCTTTAATATATCAGTTTGTGCTAAATAAGTTTTGGTTTTTTTGATTAAACATCACAATAGTTAGAAAGCATCACTAAAATAGTATTTTCGTGAACAATGATTCAGACCTGTGCACGGTCTGAAAATGCCCCCCCCCCCCGTTTTATTGGAGGATTTGCCCCCCCCCCCGTTTTATTGCCCCCTCCCCCCCGCCAAAAAAAATGAAAAAGTACCCTAAAAATATGACGCCATTTTTGACCTATGATGACGCCATCATTGTAATCTTTTCTCTTTTTTGCAGTTTTTAGCCTATTTCAATGTATTTTAAGCTATTTTAGACCTATTTTACCTTATTTCCGCTTCTTTTTTTGTCCCTTTTTTCCCTTTTCCCTTCTTTTTTCTCTTTTTTTCTCTCTTTTTTTCTTTCCCCCCGCTTCGCCCCTCCCCCCGTTTTATTGCCCCCCCGTTTCAAAAAAGTTGCTCCCCCCCCCGTGCCCTCCCCCGTTTCGGAATTGCCCCCCCGGTTTAACCCCGGGGGGGGGGTCAGTGCACAGGTCTGATGATTTCGAATTAGCAAAAATAAAGTTGAAATTGGTGCTTTGAAACTAATTTCCAACCTACTTGGGGTTTTCTTAATGTTTTGATTGTATAATTATTCAAAATTTAAAAATTATTTCTAAAAAGTCTATTCCAAACTTTTAAATAAAGCATTTTTTGTAATTGAACCATTAAAAATGTGTAAACCAAGCGCGCCAGCAGCGCCGTACCTACGAAGCGGCAAAAAACTAAAAATTCTTTTGCTTTTGTAATATTAAGAAATATTTAAGAAATTTTGAAGGGAAGATGTCGAGATATTAAACCAATAAATATTTGAAATATTTCAAACCGTAAAATATACTATTCGCTCGCTGTTTCTCAATTTCCTCCCTACATATGATTGGCGCTAGCTGTATTGTACCCTCTCGTACACTAAAAAACTCTTATTCAGAACTAGTCAATTTGGGTGTAGCCAAGGGGTCTGAAAGGTCTCTAAATTCTTTTTTTGTGAAATCCATGCTCTGCCAATGTGTGCTAATGTAATTTTTAACTAAGAAAACAGGTTTTTAACGCTAAAAACATTAGATAATACGTTATTAGGCCAAAAAGAGTGTATTATACAGCTTTGTCTACGTTTATCCCTGTTTTTTTAACGTTTTCAAAAATTTCGGGGTTTTTTTTCTACTACAATTGCCCCCCCCCCCCCCAAAATGAAACCTTGGGTACGTCCCTGGTTTAACCCCCCAATCTGGACCTTACCCATGTATGCGCACAGGTCTGGTTATACTGTAAAAATGTAAACGCATTTCTGTTTTTACCGCCGTAAGGAAAAGTTTGAACACTGCTGAGACACTGTTTCTGCTACCGTTGCGTTGATTAGTCAGTTTTGTGGATGAAAAAATTTTCTGAGCCATTATTGGTTGTTATAGAAAGGCGCGAGTCGCAACTACGACAATTATACCTATAGATTAGGTCAAAGTAAATAGGCTTGCCTAGGTGTCAAGGTCTCTTTTCTGTCCACAGCCCATATATCAAGAGCATCGCAGTAACAATGCGCAACCGCACTTTCAAGTACCTTTTATAGACATTTAATTTCCCCTAGACAACCTACAACGGGGATTACGCCAAATAAGGTAAACCTTTAGTTATTTTACACTATCCTATCATATCTTACCTCTATTTTTTGATCTTTTTATGCTATCTAACTATCATAATATTATTATTTAATTTACCTTAAAGGAGTACTGTCACAAATCAAATTCCTATATCGCCCGAAGCGGACTGCTCCTTTAATACCAAACCTACCTAACTCAAATTCGGGATTTGGAGTGCTCCACTACAAGGCTACAACATTTTTAAAATTCAGCTCGATTGGTTCAGTATTAAAGGAGCAGTCCGGGTTGGGCGATATAGGATTTTGATTTGTGACAGTGCTCCTTTAAGTTATAATTTTGTTTTTTTTGGTTATTTCCTTTTTAATATTATTATTATATATTATTCTCATACAGAATGTAAAACTCACATCCGCTTCCTAAAATCCTCTGATAGAGGTGGGGCCTTCGAGTAACATTCTACATCAACAACAGTGCTGATATAGGGTGGTAGGCGGCAATATGGAATAATAACCATCGCCGGCCCGCTTCAGCTATAAAAAAGAAGATATTTCCATTTTGTGCCTGTTTTGGTATTAGATGTTCACAAATTTCTTGTGTTAATCGGTTTGTTTTCCGTTAATTCCTTTTGTTTAATTTTGTTAATTTATTATTTTTTATTATATTTTTGAAAACAAATCTCAACTCACGCCAATCCCTAAAATCCTATGTTAGGGGTGGGGCCTTTGACTGAAATCCTATGCCAACAACAGTGCTGATACAGGGTTTTAGGCGGTCATAATTATGTAATATTCATAGCCGGCCTGCCTCTGCTCTAAAAAATGTACAGTTTTTGTATAACTAAAGCGAACTAAATTATATATCATCATCGTAAACCACGATTAACCCAAGAACTTGGTTGGGTAGATAATTTAGTTTAGGCCACCGGCTGTTATTTTTGCCATGCGCAAAGTTATCAAATGAACGGCGTGTGGCTAAATAGATGACATGACGATCTGCTTAACCGTAGCCATGCGCAGTTCATTTCATAATTTTGCGCATAGGAAATATAACAGACAGTGGCCGACATTGAGACTGGCCGAATTTAAGTCAGTTACCCTAAAATAATGGAAATACATGATTATTATGTTTTAGGAAAAGAAGCAAGCGGGTGCGAAGAAGAAACCAGCCTTGGGACAAAAACTGAAAGCCGGCGGTAATTTGTACGACGACGTGGGTGGAGATCTGGAAGCCTACGGTGGCGATGGCGGATACGACGACGACGAAGATTTCATGTGATCACAACAGCCGAATTCTTCCTCTAACAAAACAACCCAACTTTGCTATTACATAAGCAGCCGAAGTTCATTTCTGCGAATTGTCCAATTTATTATGTTCTAGTTTTTGCTTGTCATGATTTGATGGATAATGTAACTAAACTCTTACAGGTACAACTGCCGCAATTCTAAAGAACCGTTTCCTTGCTTGTGAACAAATTTAAACAGCTGATTATTTTAAAAGAACTTTTAAAGGAATAAACTAATAGGGTACAGTTTTCGTCCAAAACTTTTTCATCAGATTACTCGAAGAGAAAAATATGTAGCAAGAAACGTTAAAAAATTTAATACTCCTTGTTTCTTAAATCATCAAATTATTGTTAAAAAAATCCCTGATCTTTTTAAACGAATTGGAGAGTTTTTAAAATAATAAGCAGGGACGTAACCAGGGGGCGGACCCCTCCCTAAACGGTCGGTCGGACGGTAGGAAAAATAAATATAATGGTTCGGCGCATACGTGGGCAGGAGAGGGTTGGAGAGGTTATACCCCTTCCCCCAAATAAATCCCGATTATAGCCGATAGCCGATACCCCCCACGCTAAAATTTGGGGTACTCCGGAAAACCCCCTAAATTTTAAAGGGTCCCAGTACTAAAAATGGGGTATTTGAGGTATACCGCCAAAAAGTTTTGGGACACTCCCCCAAATCTCGGGGGTCGGGTATACCCTCTTAAAATTTGGGAGGCTGTCCACCTATGGTTGGGCGCCCCACACCCCCCCGGAATGGTCGCCAGATGGTAAAATTTGGAGGTTTTCAGAGGTTAAAAAATTTTCAGTTTAAAAATTTGAAATTTTCTAGCGCCTCGCTCATCGTTGGGCGCCAAACAATAAAATAGTTTTGATACCACAATTCACCCCCAAAAAGTAAAAAACATTTCCACTTCACTTCGCTTAGCGGTCAAGTTCCATAATCTGCATATTATTTCTCGCTATTTATCTTGCCCAAAGTTATTGAAAGAAGTGCAATAATTTTAATAAACAATAAGTACTGCACATCCAGCAAAACAAACAATCTTAATGGGTTGATTTGTGTATATGCCTTTCCTCCTCCTAAAATTTCCAGCCGCTTATAGCAATGGCTCGGTAATTTTTTTACATATAGGTGCCCAAAAAAACTTGGAAATGCTGCTCATCTGCTTTGTTTTACAATGTGGGTGTAGCCAGGGGGTCTGAAAGCTGTATAAATCCATTTTTCGTGAGATTGCTGATGTAATTTTTAACAAAGAAAACATGTTTTTTACCGCTAAAAACATTCTAGCTAATACGTTATTAGACTAAAAACAGTGTAATATACAGCTTTATTTACGTGTATTCCTGCTTTTTTAACCTTTTCCAAAATTAGAGGAGAGAGCTCCGCGTCCGCCCCCCAAAATTTTTTTTGTGCTGAAATCTACCCCCCCCCTCTTCAAAAAAAATGAAACCCTGGGTACGTCCCTGATAATAAGTACACTAAATCAAAATAAATAAATAAATATTAATAGGAAGAAGAAATCCGTTAGGTGTCGCTATTAAAACGCAGAAAAGTAAGGGCATACCCAAAAAATTACTCAAAGATTTATATACCTACGTGTTTCTTTGTATGAGATTTATTTTTTTAATTAATGGACCTACTTAGCATTACAAAAATTTGGTTCCGCGGTCCCGCCGCAAAATCAGAATTCGTTATAAAACTAATAAATTTTACCAAATTTTTTCGCAAACCGGAGATTAAACAACTATATAAGAAATTTTTTAGTGTTTTTGTTAACTTTTGGCCATTATTTGGAGCTGTATTAAGCGTAATTAAGTGTAACCAATTTGATTGAATTCACAATGTATTTTCTAAATTTAGTCAACAACAAAAATAAACCGTAGCTAGCGCTTGTTTTGGATAACACCATGACCCAATCGTAAATTTATGTAATATTAGCTGTATTAACCAATATTAGGGATGCTTCCAACCTCCAATATCATAGCTCCGGAGCTCCGGTCATTTAAAGTGGAGGGAACTCCGGAGCTCCGCCCCTTAAATGAGCGATTTAAAGCTTATTTAAGCTTAATAAAACACGATAAGTCTATGTTTTTATGACTATTTTTATTGTTTTAATTATGTTGTGAAAAAAAAAATTTAGTTTACAATTGACAAAATCTTTGATATCATTTTTTAATTATTCCGAAAATTCCATAGAAATATACGGCGGAGCTCCGAAAATTCTTCAGGGCTCCAAAAAGCAGATCCGTTCCTGGTCTCGATGCTCAAATGAGCATCATTACTATAAAATACAGAAAAATATTAAAAATACAGTATAGTGTTTTACAGCATTAGTGATAATTACTCTGCAAGTACGGTAAATGGGATTATCACGAACAACAAAACACATTAGTTGTCCTATGGAATTTAACTTTTTTTGAGCTGTGTAAATAATTAATATGTTTTCCGGTTATTTTATTATGTTTTGTGAAATTTTTTGTTACCCTGTCGAATCTGGTGCTCGATAGGGCTATTGTTGATAAATAAAGTTTATTTATGTTCTATAGTTCTTTTATCATTTTTCAAATAATGCAGGAAATACAAGAAAAAACCTAATAGTTTGTACAAAATGATGCAGATGAGCTATAAAAAACCTAATAGTTTTACAAAATAATGCAGATGAGCTATAAAACTTAACACTTAAAGCAATTATATTTCTAACAGTGCGGTACATTTTTGTAAAAAAGTCATCCATTTTTTGTGTATAGATTTTTTTCTTTCCGATAAAATTTGCTACAATTCAAGCCATATTATTTTTAAAATGAATGAAATGTAAAGGGTTTTAATTTGAACAATTTTTATATACACATTTTTAAAACTGGACAACGCATTTTGACTAAAGGGGAATGAATCTCTATTGTTTTCATAATTTAATAACAGGGTTTCCAGCTAGTCAGGGAATTCGAAGAAAGCAAAAAACTGGTCAGGGAAGTCGGAGAGAGCACCTGTGAGTCGGGGAGAATTTTGCTTTTTAGGACTTTAAATATATGGTATTTTCTTGAATTAAAAAAACTGATTTTTAAAATTTTTGTGCCCACGGCGCTAGTTATTTGTTTCTTTTTTTACTTTTTTCAAAAAAAATTTTTTAAATCTAAAAAAATTAAGCACATTGTTTGTCGCACCCATAGATGAAAAGGGAGGTCCGCCCCCCACCCTTCGCCTCGAAATTTCGCCCTCCCCCCAGAAAAAAATTCCATGGGCTATAAAAAAAACCTCATATTTTTAAATCGATTTTCCTCCTTCGATAGTGATTTGTCAGATATAAACGTGGTCTCATCGGAATACACAAGGAGTTTACCAACTTTCCTAGAAGCCAATTTTTTCATTTAGGTCCTTGTTATCGATTTAATGATCAAAATAATAAATTGAAAAATAACAAAATAAAAACTTTTAAACGTACAATAAAAGCCGGTGTCGTAGAATAGATCTTCCCCCATTACAGATCTTCCCCCCCCGGAAGATTTATTCTGGTTCACGCCAGAACAGATCTTCTCCCCTCAGAATATTTATTCCCCCCTGTGTTAAAGCATACAGCAAAAATTTGCATAAAATTCTTAACAGAGAGGGGAAGATTTATTCTGGTGTTCACTCTAGAATAAATCTTCCCCCTTGTTATAAATCATGTAACAATTTTTTGCATATTAAAAACAACATGCTTTTTTTTGTTTTTTGCGTCATTTCGTTTTTTCTTTTAATAAAAAAATTCATAAAAAATACTCGAGGTTTCAGATCAAAGAATTTTTAATAAACACAAAAAATAAATTCTATTCTAATCAAACATTTGAGATGTCCGAAATATTTAAAAAAAACCTGCTTTTTTTAAATTAACACCTTTTGAATGTTTTACTTAAAATTAGGATTTCGATCCTATAAAGCTAAAATGTTATTCCTAAGCAAACCTAAGCAGAAAACTTAAATTCAAAATATTAACCGTTTAAAATATTAAGCAACAAATTATGAAAAAAGCTAGAACTCGAAGGAAAGTTTGGCGGCGCCAGAAAAAATACATTCTGCATATCTTCGGAAAATATCACTTCCTAATCCTAAACCTAAGCAAAACCTAAAAATCAACCTAAACAACCACAAAAAAACAACATTAAACCTGTTTAATATTGAATTAACTGCTGAACATGAAGAAGATTTTTTTGTTTTCGTATTGACTTTTAAATAAAAAAAAACTAAAAACTTATGGATACTCATAATCTAATTTTTATTTCTTCTTATTTCAATTTTTGTCTATATATTATGTTTTATAAGAAGCAAAAACTAAAAGGTAAATAATGAATCAAATACCGATCGAAAACAAATTAAACTGGTGTCATTTTTTTCATGCTTTTTTTATTATACTTTGTCTTAAAAATTGATAAACTTAAAAAAAAGCCTTTTCACGATATTAATTTTCTTAAAAAAATATTCACTTTATTTAATTATGGCATATTTTTTACATAAACAAACGAACTAATGCAAACGTATTTTTTATCTCCGAAAACCAACTAAATAATACTTAATTATTAATGTCAATGCTCAACTGTTTTTTGAATTAACAACAATTAAAACTAAAGTTGATTTATATAAAAATACAAAAAACAAACTATTTTTTTCTAAATGTAACATTTTAACCTTGTGTTAAAAATTATGTTTTTAAAATTTGTCCTAACGAATTCTCGCGTATCATTTTTGAAATTTATGCAAATTTTTGAGGGGGGAAGATTTATTCTGGTGTTTGAACCAGAATAGATCTTCCGGGGGGAATAACTATTCCGAGGGGGGAAGATCTATTCTGGCGTAAATCAGAATAAATCTTCCGGGGGGAGAAAAATAGGGGGGAAGATCTATTCTGCGACACCGGCGACAATGAATAAGGCTAACGGTGGAAGGCCCTGTGCCGGGGGGGGTCATTCCCCCCTTTCTGGATTGGCTGGGGTAAAAATAAGGAAAAGGAGGTAGGTCGAAGGGGGGAACGGGTGGGGGGAGGTAAAAGTGAAGGTATGTAACTCCATTATAAACTTGCTTCTTCCTACCTCCTTTCTTGGGGAATGCCAAAAGTGGATTCTGCCGGCCTGGCTGCCTTGAATTCAATGGAAAAAGTTCTAATTTTGCTCATTTTTAATGGTAAATGAAAAAATTTCGCCTCCGGCGGCTGGGAAAACACCCCCGGCGGACGCTTCGCGTCCGCCTGGGGTGTTCCCCCAGCCGTCGGAGGTTTTGCCTGGGGTGTTCGCTTCGCGTCCGCCTGGCGCCGCGGCGCGGCGCAAAATTCGGCGCTTCGCGCCGCATTTATATTCCGTTTTTAGTTTTCTAGATTCTGGCCCTCTCCTTTCAAAAATCCTGACACAGGCCCTGAACGCTGGTATTCATAAAACTTTGGACTGGGGCCGTTTTTTCGCAGACTGGTCTCTTTTATTTCGTAGTTCAGTTAGGTCAGAAAATGAACTGGGTTAAAAAAATGCTCCATTATTCGGAACGAGTGTTGCTGTTCGATTACAGCTTATCAAAAATTTTCAATATGAGTAAATTTAAAATTCCTAATGTAAGATTCCGAAATTGAAAATCCTAAAATTGTTCAAAAACAGGGTAAAACAAAAACGAACCGGGTCCACTTTCCCGGTGACTTGCGACCGAAAATCAGAGAACGGTCTGCGTAAAAAACGGTCGCAATTCAAAGTAGAAGGGGTCGAAAAGTTTTATAAATACCACCGTATGTTTTTGAAACCACGGCCATAGCAGCTAAGCTACAGCCGAAAGCGGTGATTAAACGAGTTAATGTTTTACCGTATGGTAAAATATGGTATGGTATGTTTCACATTTCTTGCTGTATTCGAGACGGTTTTTAAATAGATTCGACAAATCTGAGCCCATTTTAAATAGATTAATATACACATTTTTATGCCGGAAAGAGCTTTTTTGTTTATGGCAAAAAATACCATTTAAAAAAAGATCAACTTCATAATCGACAATTAGTTTTTTGACTATAGTCCAAAGGACAAGAAAGTATACGTTGTCTAAAGGGAAAAGTCCAAAAGACGTTTTGACACGCTGTTTTTGTCCTTTGGACAAATTCCAAAGAACTTTTGTCTAAATGAGGTTCAGACATATCTATGAACCAGACTTTACTGAGCAAAAAATCATACGGAACGATCGGGTATGCGCCAACCCTGCTTATGCAAATTATTTCAAACGTAAATTCATCTGTCATTAAGGTTATATTAGTGACTATATCAGTGATATCAGCTCAGACTGTTGGCTTTTGTTTTGTTTGCTCATTCAATATGGATAAAATAAGTAATAGTTTTATAAAATACAATTATTAGTATTTTTATCTATTGCAATTAGTATAAATGTTAGAATGCTGGAATTTTCTTCTGTAAATTAAACCATGTATTTACTACTTGTTGAATCTCTACAACACACAAGACATATGACATAATTGGTTTTGTACATGAAAGAAAAAAATATAGCTGACCTGAATTGCATTTAACCCATTAAAACAAACGGATTTCACGTCATTTTAGCCGGGTTTTTACTATTATTCTTAAAGATTCCTAAGATTTAGTCAATCAGAAAAAACTTTTGTCAGAAAATTAACATATTCTGGAACCCCGAGGCTGTGGGATGTATTGGAGCTTGAGAAACTTTAGATTATTAAGCTTGCATGTAATGTTTTTTCAGGACAACGTGTCACATATTTATTTCCATGCTTTCCAAAACCAAAAATTGTTTTGTTAAATTATGATTTTTTTTTCTAATTTGAATTTTGACTATTAGTCCTGGCATAAACCGAAATGACAAGTGATAACTCATTCCGCGCGCCTTTACACTATTACAATGTCATTTGTCTCTGAGGTGCGAACCGGGCTGGACAAACAAAAGAATACCCTCAGGGTTTCGGAGGCTAATTCCTAGTTTTAACTCAAATCGAAAAACAAGAGAAGAATTCATTGTTTTTTATTTATACAATTTAATTTGTAATTTTGGTATAAGTTTCTTATTAACGTTCTTATTTTATGGCTAATATTGAACTTTTGATTAGTAACCTTTATGTAATTTAACAGTGGAGGCAATATAATAAGGCACCTTATAATTGATATAATCAAAAATGGATAATACAAATTATCGGGGGAAAAAGTTATGATACGAACAAACGCGGCCATCTGAATCAGAACTAGTGGAGAGACGGGTGTCGTTGTGACGGACAGCTGTCATCGCAAAGGACGGGTGTCGTCGTGGTGACATGCGGGTGTCATTTTAACGGATGGGTGTCTCGATAAATGCTTTGAAAACCATTTTTTTAAGATAATTTTGACTGGCTGTGACTGAATAAAAAAAACAATTAAAAAATGTGACGATAGGTAACATACTCGTAGCTGCAAACGTAGGCATGGTTTATTTTTCGCCTTCTACCGTATTTTAAATTCACGCAACGATTTAACAGTGTAAAGCATTTCAATCTCTTCCGGCCGTTGATCCTCACGCGCCGAAAAAAACGAACTCGTGTGAAATTATACTGTAAAACTGTAATCGCATTTTTAATTTTACCGCCGAAAAAAAGTTGAACTAATTTAGTGCCGCGACACGGTTTCTGCTACCATTACGGTGATTAGTCGATTTAGTGGACGAAAAACAATTCAGACTGATTATTGGCGTATACAAAAAGGCGAAAGTCGTAGCAACGACAATTTTTCCCTATAAAAACAGATTCTGTGTAAAACCAGAAATTAATAACAAAAACGTATCACTGCAGCATAAATTTTACATTATCTGTGCTTCGCTTTGACACAAATTTAATTAAACACCTAGGGACGGTCAAATTTCACCGAAAACCAAGTTAAAAAATACATTTTGTATTAATTCGTCAGAAAATAAATGTACAAAAACCACAGATTATAAAATATAGGCCCTCAATTATAAACATATCAAATTGTAAATTGACAATTTTTTTTAAAATAACAAACTGATATGAAGGTTTTTCAGTTGAGTAGCAGTTAAAAATTGTTAAGTAAAAGAAGCAAAAGAACATGACATGAAAATACACTCAAGTTTAGTTTCTCTGAAATAAGTATTCGTTAGTTGCATTCATTTTTTTCTATTATATAAACAAAAAATCAAAATTTGACTGTAAAAAAAACTAGGCGTAAAAATAAAAAAATATAATCAAATAAACATAAAACGCAGAAAATCAAAAAATTATATAGCACTTGACTACAAGGAAATTTGAACTATGAGCTGAAAAAAAATCAAAGCCCACTATGCTAACAAATCCAGCAAAATGTATTCTAAATTAAGTTTTATTGTATTTTTCAACATAATACAAATTATATTAAAATATTCCATGGGTTTTTATTCGTTGCGTTTTTTCAATCCCTAAATTAGTAAGGTAATAAAAGAAGAAAAATACATCAAAAATTGATTACTAAATCTAAAAAAGAAGAATGAAAAATAAAGAGCAAGTTATGCAGAATACTAT